>LDEF01000026.1:0-199370 GCA_001455505.1 Leptographium lundbergii
GCGCGAGCTTGCGATAAAAAAATTTTTTAAAAAAAAATAGAACAGTGTTCGTCACAAGCAGTGGCTCGGGTACCCATAGACGATGATACTAATGATAGTGGACGTACTCCGTAACGAGTATATAAATAACCATGGCAACGCAAAATGAGCAAGACTGATGACTAATATCAACTAGTCCGTGACCACCGAAGCAGTACTGCGTACAATGGCTTATCAAATTTCCATTTTCCCATTTTCTCTTGTTCTCTCGTCATATTCAACTCCAACCACGTTCAAATCCCGTTTCCAGATCTTGTCCGGGTCTCGCTCCAGTCCACTCACCGCTTGTGCAGCCTTTCTTTGCTAGTCTTTAATAGCCAAGCGTAAAGATCTCCTATACTTCAGCGACTCCCAGCATGTCTTCTGTTGCCTTGGTTTGCAGCTGTGCGAGTGACGGTCCTCAACACAGGACAGGCAAAATAAAATCAAGAAACAAAACATAACTATGACGCATTAAAAATAAGAATGTAGCCGAAAATCTCTAAAAAAAGGCCTACCCTTAAGCCCAGCAAAGTGTTAACAAGCAAATGCAAAGAAGTACCAAAGAAGTCCATTTCTAGTGGCAATTTGAAAAGCGACAGTGAGAGGAAGCTTCGAATGTGCGCTTCTATAAACGACCCTAGGCTCTGTATCGGGCGCAAACTAAAGCTGCGATGGCGACACACGGCTTGCCGTCCAGAAGCACTCCTAGAACTCCCAGGTCGAGTCATCGCCAACTGAATGAATGGCCCAGTTGAACTTTTCCCGGAGTGTCTTGGAGAAAAACTTCTCAATGGGAACGTCGAACTTCTTCGAAAATACGACGGTGAGACGGGGATCGATGTAATTCTGTAAGACATAGTGTAAGCATAACAGACCAACGATGGCTTCGGAGAAAATGGACGAGGGCTTACAATCTTCGACGTGCTCAGAGCAACTTCTTTATTTCCGTCCTTGTCGGCGGCCTGCAACTCCATGTTGTGGATACGCTCGTCGATCTTCTGAGCGGCCGCTTCTAGCTTCTCCACAGATGGCGTCTTTCCCTCGGCCTCAACCTTCTTGGTCCGGTTCTCCTTCTTGAACTTGGCCTCCAGTTCACCCAGAGCCTTCAGCCGCTCCTTGAGATCCTTCTCCGGCAGCGGTTTGTCGCCCTCGGCCACCCGCTTTTCATTATCCTTCTCGAACTTCTTGGTGATCTTGATCCGCTGCTCCTCGACGAGAAAAGCTTGGTGTGCGAGAACCCACTCGTCGCTGATGTCCGAGTCCAGTTCAAAGTACTCGGCCCCCTTCTTCTTCTTCTGCTTGGAGTCGACGTCCAATATCATCATCTTCGTTCGCCACTTCTGATACTTAAGGCCTTTTATGCGGTCGCCAATCTTCTCCATTTGTGCTTCATGGCTCGCGCCTACTGTCCGCTTGTGATTACAGAGAATAGCAACCTTACGGTTGCAGTCGTTATATAGCTTGACCTTCTCTGCGATCGACAGGCTGGTCACCGGCAGCTCCTGGAGCAATTTCGACATGGTGTATGAGGCGTTGTAGGTACGGAACACCTTCGCTGTCAGGCCCTGCATGTAGCTTGACAAGTGCTTGTTCAGTTGTGACGTGTTCAGTCGGTCGAAGATGTCGTCGCCATCCTCCTTTGGCGGCTTCTTGAACATTTTGAGATTCTTGAAGACCTGCCGGTCCACAGTCACCTCGTCGTAGTACGGTATACTGTCCTTTCCCAGGAAGTCGAAAATCACCGTGTTTGGCTCCCTCAGTGTGATGTGTTCATACTTGAGAGAGCAGCAGCCGACCGTGTCGGCTTCATTATCCGTATCCTTCTCATTGCCCGCTCTCAGAGCGAACCGGTCGATGAGATACATGGCAGTGGCACGCTGGCGGTCAGCCATAACCTCACTCTTTAGCTCTCGGGTGTAGTCTGCACGGATGCGGGTGATGTGCTTCTTCAGCTCGCGAGCCTTTTCGAACTTTTTGTGGTCGGCTTGGCCTTTGATGGCACTGTTTGCCGCAAGCATGACGTACTTGTAGCATCCGTTAATGTTTTCCTGCCACATAGCTAGCCATGTGGCCTTATTGTCGTGTTGCACTGCCTTCCACTTGTGTCCGGGGGGCGGCGTCGGTACGGCAGCATCTTTGCCGATGTTGATTGTCACTTGCTCAGGAGCAACCCGCTTCTTGACCCGGCCCGTCTTCGGATGCTCACCACGACCACGAAACAGGCCGGGAGGCTCCACACGGAAGTTGCCCACTTTCTCTTTCCGACCGTCCCACTTGCAGAAGAGATACGGGGCTTCCAGCTTCGCCTTCTCATCCTTCTCCACCTTCTTCTCGTCCTTGGATCGGGTTTTCTTGGCCTCGGTCAAGCCCTTGAAGTGCTCAAACATGGGCTTGAAGTCGAGTTTGGTAAACTCACGGAGTACCACTTTGCCCCCATCCGGCCGCTTTACACCGCCCGTCTTCTCGACTACTTCTTGGAAGTCGGCAAAGAAGTTCTTCTGAAACGTCGGGTTCTCCGTGTTGACAGTCAAGTGAAGCATCGAGCCGAAGAATGTAGCAACTTCCTCCGCTTCGGGGTGGAGCTCGACCGGCGCACCGTCGTAGTAGAGGCGTACATGCTTCGGCAGCGGTTGGTAAGGAGGCGGGAAAACAACACCGTTGTGCTCCAACGTGGTCCACTTGATGCTATCGTCCTCCTTTTTGGGCTGGTCCCACCAACGGTATTCCTCTCCCTCCTCCTCCTCATCGCCAAGATCGGCGCTTTCCTCTTTCTTTACGCCCTTCGCACCGGCAGCCTTCTTTGGTGTGGGGGCTGGCTTGGCTAACGGTCGTGATGACTTGGCCGCAGGCTTGGCTGCGGGCTTAGCTGCGGGCTTAGCTGCGGGCTTGGATGAACTGAGGGCCTTCTTCTTTGCTATGGGGGTGTCCGAGTCTGATTCCTCCTTAAGCTTCACGCCATTTGCTTTCTTCGAGGATGTAGATGCTTTGGCCTTTGGTCTCGCTACCACGGTGGTAGCCTTCTTGGCGACTTTGGCACTAAGTGGCTTATCGTCGTCGTCGGAGTCGAGCATGGGCGTATCCTGTGTGGATGGTAGAGACTTCCGTTTCGTTTTTGAAGAAACCGGTTCGTCCTCGCTATCGGGTTCGACGTAGTTTGTTTTCTTCCGTTTTGCCTATTAGAACACGGGCAGTTAGCCACCTGCCTTAGCAAACCTACAGGCCGTGGCCAAGTAGGCAGGATGTACTTGCGGCACTGGGGGGCAGCTGACCAGAGGAGCGTTGTCATCGCTGTCAGACTCGTCTTTGTAGCTTATTTTCGTATCGAGAGAAGTACGCGATTTCCGCTTGGCTATACCGTTGGCGTGGTCTCCGTGGGTAGGGCCGTTGCGAGAAGCCACATTGGTGGCGGCCGTTTTCGCCGTCGAGTTGGAAGCTGGGTTAAGAAGTCAGATGGTTAGAACGTTCGACGTTGACGGATAGGTCACGACGGAAGCTTAGGATGAAAGATGGACGGAGAGGCAGGAGATAAGGGCGACAAAATGAAATGGTGAGAGCGAGAAAGCATCGGCGCGATGCGAAAGAAATGCGAAAGAAATGCGAAAGCTCTGAAAGAGATTGAAGGTAAGTAAAAGACTAACCGTGTCCATTTGATCTTGCCAGAGGTCGGTCATCATCCGAGCTATCTGACATGTTGAAATGGCCGGAGGTGATCCTTTGGTGTGGATGCTGTTGAGATGCAACACCTTCAGGTCCCAATCGCAAGACGCGCGAAGAGCTGAGCAGGATACTAGGAGGTCGGCAGAGAAAAAGGCAAAGCCGGCCAGATACAGATAGAAAGAACTTTTGTGCAAGGGATATGTAATGGCGTAAACGGCTGGCGGACAGTGCCGAGTCAAGAGGAACAGGCTGAAGAGGCTGAAGGAGCGAAAAAATCGAGAATGTCAGTTAAAGAAGTCCGAGTGGTAATAGAGAGCAGAGAAGACTAATGACGGTAGAACTAAGAGTAGCATAAGCTGGGCCGGGAATGCAAGAGGCTAGAAAAGGAAAGAAGAGGGCAGGGAAGGGGGTGTGGGCGGTGGAATGCGGTCCAGAGAAGGGGAGACAGGAAGCGGGAGGGGGGAGAAGAATTGGAAAGAAATTCTGAGGCTATTTCTGTTAGCGTTTTAGTGAGGACGAGGTCGCCTGAGGCTTCGCATTATTACGGCGCGTTCTCTCTGGGTTAGCTAGTGCGCGATTGTGTAAGATTCCAGCCTCCGGAAAACTGGGGCGTCTTATTGCCAAAGAAGGCCATAGTAAGAAAATTGGAGCAGGGTAAGTCAGGCTAGCCTGGCGCGGATATATCACGTGGCATTCTAGTAACGGGGCATAGTGCATGTGGCGTTCTGTGGCGGTGCAAGTGTGCGAGGTAGAGCCGGCGAAAACGGACAGGCGGGCATGGAGTTCCCGGAAAAGCGCGAGAAGTGGAAACAGAAAACGCAGTGCCAATTTTGAAAACCGAAAAAGAACGCAACCACCTCTTTTCTCTTACCCTGTCCACTCACATCCCGTTGGCCGCCATCCACGAGCGACCAATTGACCCAGGAATTCCGCTGCCAGCTGAGGCACTCGTCCATCTTTTTTTTCGCCACCTTTCCATTCCGTTCGCAATGCTGTCGAGAGCGGCACGGCCAGCTCTCAGAGCTGGAGCTTCGGCTTCTCGGTACGTGCAGCAGGGGAGGGGCTACCCAGGCCAGGGAGGGGGGGCGGGCGCAAACGACGAGGACCCGGGCAATTGGGCGAGGGAGAAGAGATGAAGAGGGTGCGGAGTGCATCGGGCCCGCGATTGCCGGTGGATGGAGAGAGAGGAAGAAACGGGGACATGGGGAAATGGAGAAATGGGGTAATGGGGAGATGGAAGATGGAAGGAGACACTGCTGACGATGGATGCGACAGGTCTGTCACGGCGACGCCGCTGGCGACGTATGCGACGCTCCGCGAGATCGAGGGCCGTCTCAAGTCGATCCGCAACATTGAGAAGATCACGAAGACGATGAAGATTGTGGCGTCGACGAAGCTGACGCGGGCTCAGCGGGCCATGTTTGCGAGCCGCAAGTACGGCGAGACGTCGAACGAGGTGTTTGAGTCGGCCGAGACGAAGGCGCTGGAGGCCAGCGAGGCCAGCGAGGGCGCGCCGAAGAAGACGCTGCTGGTTGTGTGCAGCTCGGACAAGGGTCTCTGCGGCGGCATCCACTCGGGTCTGTCGCGCACGGTGCGCAAGCTGTTTGCCGAGGCGGCGCTGGCGGGTGCGGCGCCGCAGACGACGTATGACCTGGTGCTGCTGGGCGAGAAGTCCAAAGCGCAGCTGCAGCGGACGAACAGCAAGGACGTGGTGCTGTCGTTTGCCGGCGTCGGCAAGGACATCCCGTCCTTTGCCGAGGCCCAGGCCATTGCCGACCAGATCGTCCAGCTGCCGGGCGACTATGCGTCTGTCAAGATCCTGTACAACAAGTTTATCAACGCCCAGAGCTACGAGCCGACGGCCGTCGAAGCCTTTTCCGAGGAGGCTCTCACAGCCTCGCGTAAGTTTATTGTGTTTGATGATTTTGTTTCTGTTCATTCTTGCTTTCTGTGCTTCCATGATGCAAGCTTTCCTTGCGTCATGTTTTCACATGTCCCACTTCCTGTTCCTGCTTCCTGTTCCTCGCTAACAACTCCAGCCAACTTCTCCGTCTTCGAGGTCGACGACTCCACGCTGCCCAACCTGCAGGAGTACGCCCTGGCCAACTCGCTCTTCTGGGCTCTGGCAGAGGGCCACGCCTGCGAGCAGTCTGCCCGTCGCAACGCCATGGACGTAAGTGTTCCCCGTGCCGGCTATCGTCGTCGTCCCATTGGCCCTGCTAACCGCTGCTGCACAGAACGCCTCCAAGAACGCCGGCGAGATGATCAACCGGTACCAGATCCTGTTCAACCGCACGCGCCAGTCCGTCATCACGGGCGAGCTGGTGGAGATCATCACGGGTGCCACGGCCTCGGAGGACATGTAAAACCACATGAGGACAAGGGAAACGCGCCGGCCTTATGGATAGCTAGCTTTCCGCCTCCAATATTGTTTCCTTGCGTTCTTTGTCGGAACCCGACAACAAACAGTCACGTGTATAATAATCACGTGTATAGTTCAAAGAGAAAGTAAGTTTCTGTGTCTAGGTGCAGTATGTCATCTGGCCATGTCGACGTCGTTATTGTCCACATCCATGACTTGGCTCGTCAGCCGTCGCAGTCGTCGCGGCACCGCTGGAGCGTCTGGCTTGTCCGACGTCGTCGCCGAGGGAGACCGGCTGACCTGCTCCCTGCTGCTGCCGCTGCTGCTGCTGCTGCCGGCCGCAATCACTGCCGAGGCCACAGTGGCCGTCGGGTCGGGATTCTCGGCCGCATATGTTGCCCGCAGCACGGCCGCCTGTCGATCCCACTCGGCCGCCTCCTGTCGATGCTGTTCGAGCGCGGCCACATACGCCTGCTTCTCGGCAGACGCCTGCTCGGCATACGGCCGCCGCTCGTCGGCACTGGCACTTCGCCACATCTTGGACGTCAGCACGCGCACGTCGTTGGGCATTGCCCGCGCACTCGACAGTCCTCCGCCCTTCCGCCGACTCATCATCGTCTCCTCGCACTTCTTGCGCGCCCGCTCGTAGTTCGCCTTGCTGAACAGCAGATACGACGTGTCCACCACGCGTGCCGGCTGCAGCGGCCGCTCGCCAATGTGCGCCTGCACGTACTTGTCCATCTGCTGCTCGCGCTCCTCCATTCGCCGCCGCAGCCGTGCCTTGGCCGCCCGGTGGCTGCTGCCCAGACTCGCTCCGCCCTTTCCTGCTGCGCTGCCACTGCCGCTCTCGTCACCCGTCGCCCCTCCGCCGCCGCTCTCCTCCTCTTCCCGTGCTGCCTTGCGCTTTAGCGATGCTGCCATCTCCCGCGGTATCACCAGTGGCACCAGCACGTCCATCGGGCCCAGCAGCTCCTCGATCAGCTCCGACGCCGCCCGCAGCCCCGACAGATACGCCCCGTGCACCGTCGCCGGATGTGCGCCCGTCGTGTGCTCGCCGGCAAAGAGCAGGTGCCGCCCGACCGGCCGTGCCATCACGTCGTAATCGTCGATGCGCATCTCAGGCCCGGCCGATGAGTAGCTCCCGCGCGAAAACGGGTCGCTGGCCCAGCGCGTCACAACCGCCTCCGCCGGATCCGGCACCTTCTCGGCCCCAAACACGCTGCGCAGCACGGCCATCGCCTCGGCCACGAGCTCGTCGTTGCATCTTTTCTCCGCCTCGTAGGCCGCGTCGCCGGCCATGAGCGCCAACAGGCACGGCAGGCCTGTCGTGATCGTCACGTTAAACCACTGGAACATGCTCCCGCGTCGTCGCGAGTAGTCCTGCTGCACGAGGCTGGGCCCGTTGCTGGGCTCGCGCAGCACCCCGAATATGTCGTACTTGGCGTCCCAAAAGACCCGTGGGAACGTCAGGATGACCTTGTTCAGCACCCCGTAGCCCAGCCGCCGGATCACATCCGTCTTCCACTTGGGCAGTGGCGGCTCGAACTCCACGTTGCCGTGCTTGAGAACGCCCAGCGGGATCGTGTTCACAACATAGTCCGCCTCGAACCTGTGTCCGCCTTCACACTCAATAGTCACCGGCGCCCTGCCAGCATCCCCCCCGCTGCCTCCTGCGTCCAGGCTGTAGGATATCTTCGTCACAGTCATGTTTCTGCGCACATCTAGAGGCGTCGGACACAGCATCAGCCCACGGGGCACGCTCTGGTAGCCGCCAATCACCATGCTGTGCTTGCCCTCCCACTCGTTTCCAGCATCAATGTCCCACCCCTGGAGGCTGAGACGGGAATGGTTGATAGCAGTGCTGTATTCCAGGTTGGCAATGTGCCAGTTGAGCAGCCGAAAGTCTTTGGCATCAAAATCCACCATTTCCTGGTACTGCCTGATGGCCTCGTCAATCACGAAGCCCAGCGTGGCACCCGGTGCCTTTGCAGCCCCGTCCAGATTGAGGTCTCGAGACTCGGCCACGCCAGGCCTCAGGTCCCAGCCCATCTTCTGGACCTTGTAAGCAGCCGGCTGCACAGCTGCCGCTCCAAGCATCGTGCCCGTCGGCACTTGCATCGAGGGCCCACGCTGGGGCGGAGCCGTCGCCTTCTGCGTCGTCGGTTTCGCCGCCAGGATATCAACTTGGGCTGCTGCGAGTGCCACTGCTTGTTGCGCCATCTGTGCCGTTGTCGCCACCGCCTGGACGGCCCGTGTGGCCTGCGCCGTTGCTTCTTGTGCGTCCTCCACCTGGGCGAGCATCCGGTGTCCCTCCGCCGAGCCGGAGCTGTCACGGCCTTCGTCCATCAGATCGCGGTGGCCTTCGACCAGTGCTCGGACCAGAGTCTTGAACTTGTACTCGCTGACACGGTCAAGGCACTCGTTGAACAGGTTCTCCACCAATCCATCACGCCGGCTGTCGACAGGCTTGCCGTCTGTGTCGTAGATTGTCGTCTCTGACCACAGTGCGTGATAGGGGAGGCCCAATTGGCCCCGAACCAGGACGTTCAGCGGATTGCCACGGTCAAACCCGGTGATTATCATGCCGCCCATCTCCGCAGTACAGCGGAATCCGGGATTCTGGCCGCTGCCTTCGCCTCCCCCCTCTGTCTGGCCCTGCTGTTGTTGTTGCTGCTGCTGGAATGGTCGCGAGTAGACTCGACCGCCGATTCGACCGCGTCCCTCCAGGACAACCACATCCGGGGGGGGGTCCTTTCCTAGCTCGAAGAACCTGTTGGCATACTGTTTAAAGAGGCTGTCCAGCTGCCGTGCACAGCCCAAGCCCGCCAAGCCCGCGCCGATCACGATGATCCTCTTTCTTCGCTGCTGCTTTCCAGAAGGTATGCCACTGCTGTCGCCGGCGTTTTCGTTGGCTTTGTCCTCCACGCCGGTTTGGGCTCCACGTATCTGTGCACATCCGAAATTGATGAAGCCGCGACGGACAAGCCAATGGAAGCAAACATGGGCTGCGTCAAACCATCGGCTGTCCTTTGCACAGCCTATAGCCTCTTGTCGTGTGACAGCGACCTGGGGTCGTCGTACCCACAGCCGGAGGATACCGTTGCGAATGTTCAGATACGTGGTGACCTGTGCGTGGCTGATGTGTTGGCGCAGCATCGTCCGCTCCTCCTCGTCCAAAGCGTAGGGGTTGAGTCTGGACGATTCAGCGGCAGCCACGCACTGTCTGGCGTATTCCCGCGCCGACAGGTCTGCCGGGATGGATGACCTGGGCCGAACTTTGTGCACAATTCGTGTTGGGAGGGACAAATTCGGCGACGCGGGTACGGGAGAAGCAGAAGGCTGGGAAATGGAGGGCATTGAAGGATTCGTGTGTCGTGGATGCACCACTGCCGGTCGGAGAGGCTGGAGGTCGGGAAGAAGTGAGAGAAACAGCTTCCTTGGCGGCTGCGGTAAGGGAGCTTGCATGCGTGCCAACTGCGGCGACGGGTCCGAGACGTTGAGCGGCACGTCCGTGTCGATTGGTGTTGTAGCCTTACTAGAGCTGGATGCCAATGACGGGATCGAACACAGCTCCGAGCGATCGGTCATGGCAGACACAGACGACGCAAGCGACTTGTGTACGCTTTCGCGCAAAGGAGGCAGTCTGAATGACGGCGGGAATGCCTGGTGACATGAATCCGGTCTGCGAAGAGGACGGTCAACGTTAACAGACGAACGAAGCAGAACTTGGGTGTAATATGGCCGGCGAGACTTACGATGGTACCACATGACCAAGTGGTTTCGCCCTCTCGGGCTCCATCTTTGTAGCCTTGTCACCAGGCTGCTTCATGGCCTCGTCGTTACTTGAGTTCGCTGGTTCACTAGCCGGTCGGTCCACATTCTCTCCTCGTGTCTGCTCTTCTAGTGATTGCTCCTCTAACACCTTCTCTGTCGACTCCTCTTCTGGCAGCTCCTCTTCTGGAAGCTCCTCTTCCGGTTCAGCGGAAGGCTCGTCACGCTCGTCGTCATCGCCAGATGGTAGCTCCTCGGCGTATACTTCGATAAACGACTCGACGGAATCCTCGATGGATGCCTCCATGTCAGTGTGCGACTCTTTCTCTAGGCTATACATGGAGTTGGCCGTGCTGAGGCCCGAGTCTTCGGACGAAGCGCGTGATGCTGGTGTCTCAAAACAATTGCCCGTCGCTGTTTCTGCCGTTTCAACTAAAGACTCGGTTGGTCCAACTGGCTGCAATCCTGAAATCGGTATTGCACCAGGTGCTGCTTCTATCGAGCTGTGTTCTGGAGACAGCGCAAAGTACTGGAAGTCGTCCGGCACATCGCTAGGCGAGCTGAGCTCGGACAGCGATGAGTCGTCCGAGACGTCGCCGCCATGATGACCGTCGTCCTCGCAGCCTTCCATGATATGAGGGGGCTACCGAAGTCGAAGCTGGCATCCGAGAGGAGCGTAGAGGGCATACAGAAAGGTGAAGGCTAGTGTTGAGGCAACAGCTCCCATAGTCAGAAGAGGCAGTGGGAAATGCTGAGAGTGAGACGCAAAGATGATGCGCGAGTGTGTTTGACCCAGGTATCGGAGCACCTCATCGGACCATGGGAAATGGCTGTCCAGCCGTCTTAATGCTGCAACCTTCTCCTGCTTTTCTTCCCAGGGCCCCTATCCTTGTTGTCAACCCGAGATAGCCTTCCCAAGATTGTGGCAGTAGGCTCGGCTTTTCGGAGGGAGATCCGGTAAGACTGAGATTCGGCCTCTATACGGATATCGATTAGCTGGCAATCCATTAAACACAGCTTCCCCGGGACCGCCGGCCGGTGAATCTCGTGTAAGACGCGGCATCCCGAAGCAAAGCCTGCACCAGTTGGCGCATTGTGGGCCGGTGAAAAGGAGGTTAATAGCACAAACGCAATAAATGCACGAGGTATGCCACACTGACAGATGAGGTGCCGGATATGGTCGCTGCTGCAACGTCCGAGAATGTGGTCCGGCCCGTTCTGTCAGCCCAGGCCCCAGCCTTGCTCGGTCTCGTCGTTCTTCAGCGTCAAAGTGCCTCTCGTTGATCGCCGGTCCCGGCAATCAACTCCGTGCTGTCAACCGCAATTGACCCGTTGTATGAATATATCACGGCCAAGTCGGCCAGAACCGAGGCTGTGTTCTGTTTCCTTGTCCCTCGCACCCGTCTCTTCCTTGCAAGGGAAGCTGCTCTACACCTTCGTCTCTGTTCGGAAGGTGAAAGTGCGCCGAAAGTCGCATCGGACCATTTCTCTAAGCCCGCGTAGAGTTGGCGCTGGCACCTGCCCCATGGCCTCTAAAATTTTACCCCCCAGCGCAGTTTCAGTATTATCTTTCAATATTAACCGCCCGGCCTAGAGCAGCATCACGTGAGCACCAGCACAAATAAACAGAACTCAACACGCAACTGCTTTATTTCTTGTTTTGCCATTTTCAGCTCAGCCGCAGGATTCTCTCGGCGGCGCCCTCACACAACTGCGCATGTCCAGTCTGGATGGAGTCTCATTTTACGTCTCGCACATGCCAATTCCGCCTGAAAACGCTAAATCCCTGGTTGCCATATAACGCCGTACCCCAGCAAAAAGATCGCCCCGGGGCGTCTCAACGCTTTACCGCTTTGCAGTCGTCGTCGTCGCATGATTCCTCCGTCTCAAGGTGCAGCTGCAACCCGGCTGGCTTGTCGCTCGAACGACCCAGCCTCAGTGGCCGCCGTCATCATCTTGTTCCCGCTGATAATGGAGGTTGTACAGATCACGATATTTCGTCGCTCTGCTCGATTCCCCATTAGTATGTGCACGACAAGAAGAAGAGAAACGACGAGGAACCGGCATGCAGGGCAATTGTCTTCATCGCATGAAGGAAGAAAGAAGAGACAAACGTACCGGCTTCCTGCTTCGCAATAAACCGCAAAGCTGCGATCTCTGTGAACGTAATACCACCAACAAAGACAACAAAAACTGTCTTTTTAGCTCCGTTGCCCGACAGAAGCGCCCTTGCCTTGACAGCCTTGTCCTCCCCTTTTTGCAGATCGTCAAAGGTCTGCCCGCGCACATGCTTCACCACCTCATCAAAGCCCCGCCAGCCATGCGACCCGCCCGTCGATCCATTGCCCTTTGTGAAGTTCAAAAGGTACTGTTTCTGCAGAAGGCACTGCACCAATCTCACAGATAGGGGCGCATAGCCACTGTAGACATAGGCGATGTCGTTAGGGTCTTGCTCCTTGACCTCGTCGACAATCAGTCGTAACTGCTTTCGGACGAAAGTGTAATTGGTCTTCGTGCCAGCCACATTTGTGCCTACAGTCATCGGAATCATGCCCGCCATCGGTGACGAGCGAGGGAGGAACATCTGCAACTTCTCCAGGTTCTGCAGCGTGAGAAGGTGTTGGTAGCCGTAGCCTTCGAGGATAAGCCGGCGAAACTGGTCAAACTCCTTCGGCTTTATGCCGCCGGAGATACATGAATATATGCACAACAGACGAAGAACATGCGGCAGCGATGTGTCCCGGGCAATGAGCTCTTCAATGGCGTCGAACTGGGCGGAAGGATCGGCACCAGCGGCCAGGTTTTGCTGTACCTCGAGTAAGCTGCTGAACTCGTCGCTTCGAGTGTATTTGTACAGCTCTTCGACCAGCCCTGTATGCACTTTGAGACTGGCCTGTTCTGCCTGAAAGCCCGGTAGCTTCTGAACAAAATCCCGCAGCTCTGCCGTTGTCCGCGTGTTGTGCCTACCCTCGTAATCGCTCTGCAGGCGGCGGGCAGTCTTGTTGAGCAGGTTACCGACAATGGCAAAATTGGCGTCCCGAAGCTGCTCGTAGAGCTTGTCTGAAGAATCCAGCTGGACCTTACGTTTCCGGCCGGTCGCCGACGACGTAGCCCCAGTTGTGCCGCCGGCAGCTGAGGAAGCGGCAGCGCTTGGAGCGGCGGCTCCGACAATGGTGGGATCGACGTCGGTCTGGCTGTTTTGGATTCCAAACAGTTCATCAATAAGGCCTTCGTAGGTCAGTTGGGTGAGCAGCGGGGTTACTAGGTCGACTTCCCGGTCGATAATGATGACGCTCTCGGTTGTGGAGCTAGGTGTAAGACCGAGCTTTGAGGCCTCGCTCGCGTCCTCGCCCGCAAGCAGCTCCTGGCGCATGCGTTCGAGGAGTTCTGCGACACGCTTCGCATTGTCGCCCTTGCCAATGATGCGCGGGAAAAGACCATGGCGTTGCTGGATGCCCATAAGCGCTCTGGCTAGGAGGAATGCCGGTGTCGGGTCCTTGTGGAGATAGAGGTCCTGGAATGCATCGTCCAACTCCAAAGACAGCACGTCGTGCTCGAGGGGGAAGAAGTAGAGAGGTAGCTCGGATATGCTTGCGTCGCCGAGCACTCCGGCTTCTTCCAGGATGCTGTCTGATATGAGTGTGCGTCGTGGCACCCAGATGATGTGGAAGTCGTGCCCCGTCTGGCTCTCACGTTGTAATCGGCGGATCTGGTCTGGAAGCAACACTGTCAGCACAGTCTGGTTGCTTCTACCGCTAGCATGCATAGGTCCTGAAAGGGCCCCGGTAGCTGCCGCAAACTGAAATGGAGCGAGGCGGGAAGCAAGACACGCAGTAGGCGCAAAGAGAGGGGCAGTCACCTGCTATCGCCTGCGCGTGGCGGCCGCATTCGCCACGAGCCAAGAAGACGACATTATGTTGGCTGGTATCGGTATTGCCGTTCTCAAGAAAGAAAAACTTATCGACTCCGTAATCCTGCAACGTGGAGACCTTGACGATTGTGCCAATAGGTCCAGCAAGGCTCTGTTCGAGAACTAGGTTTTTCTTTCCGCGGACCTGGCTACGTCAGGACCGGAAACAACGAGAGTAAGAGGTGGTCATTTAACTCACGCCTTCGAGAAGATACAGCAGGTCACGTCGTGCCTTGTCTTTGACCTGGGCAGTGTCGAACGCAACAGGAGGGGCCATTGGAAATCCCTCTTGTGCCCAAACAGGCCGAAGTAGCCGGTTAGGGGGTGCGGTGTCGAAGGGGGAGAGGGGGGGAGGGAGGATGTCGGTGTGAATGAGGTAGGTGGGAGAGATAAAGCTAGAATATCCAGATGTCGCGAACTCTCCGCAAATCCAGAGGCTAGGAGCTCTGGTCAACGATAGACACTTAAATTGCCCCGCCTATTTTGGGCACAGTGGGCCCATTTTCATTGTTAACTGGATACGTGACATGCAAGACTCCATGTTACTGCCACCAAAGACATGCTTGACTTTCTTTTGAGTTTTCCGTGCTTTTCCCAGGCAGGTCAATGAACTTCCACGCCATCGAAGGCCGTCCGAGCAGTAAAACGAAAGAGAAATACTGGGATTGGAGGGCATGAAAGCCCGTACAAAGCGCATGTAATGCCCAGCATCCAGCAGTGCAGAGGTTTCCATCCAACTACCCGACGGGAGAAAGGGTAGCGTTTCAAGCTCATATTTCAGGCCGTCCCTTCAACCCAATTGCGCAGAGATATATTGAGTGCCCAACTCTGGATGGACACAGCAGTTTCGGATGCATACGCAACACAAAGCTGTACATCTCCAGAGGTTCGCATACACTCCATGCCCCCAATTGCGGGAGGCATCTGTATATATACATATGTAGTTGTGTGTGAGAGAGGTTCGACTACACCTTGTTATCGTGGTAGTAAAATTCAATGTCCTTTGGCCGTAGCCGGTTGGTCCGAACAAATTCAGCATCCCCGGGCGGCCGCTCGTTCTTGGAGTTGCCGGTTAACATGCTCTGCAGGCTCATGCATACGCTCTCAACATTCTGAACCGGACTCCAGCCAGCTGAACCGAGCAAATCCAGACAGATGATGCCGTTAGAGTAGATGTGTGGGTGGATAGGGATCGGCCGATCAGGCAAGTGGACGAATACAACCTCGGGTGGTTCTGCATGTTCAGTTGGTGAGGAGAGAGGGGGCATTGGGGGGGGGGTTGGATCTGACAGAAACTAACCGATCGGATATGAATTATTGAACTTGAATAAGAGACGATAGATTTGGTCTAGGTAGAGGGGATTCTGGTCGAGAACCTGAATATCGACGGCCCATTCTTCCAGATTATCTGCAGTCACCAGGTTGATGCCAGGAGGGAGGCCACTACTATGAATCTGACACGAAGAGGCCCGAGGCCCTTTGTGTTGGTGATTGTCGTTGACAGTGTGCGGAGCGGGAAAGGACGCATGAGATCTCACCTTGGCCAACTCCTTCTGCAACCGCTTTGCTGCAAAGCTCATGCTTGCCTGTTACCTCGCGCATACACATATGTGCACGGGCTTAATCGGCTTAATCTCTCGGGGCCCCCGTTGACTGCCGGTCTGTGACGTTCCGCAGAGGGGCAAAGGCGAGAACAAGTAACGATGTTTAGCAGTAGGGCAAGCGATGTGGCGACTCGAAGAATTGCCGTCTGGCAATGTAGCAGCAACGGGGAAGAAGAGGTCAGAAGGTCGTTGGTGATCTCAGACAAAGAAAGGGAAGCACCGATCACGTTGACAGAGCTACTTGGTGATGTGCAAGTAGAAGCTGGTGGATACCCCTTTGTGTGGACTGCTGAACTGTTAAGGGACTCGACAGCAGAAGAGGGGCAGGAATATCGAAGAGATTAATTGGGGAGGGGCAGTAGGCGGCGGCGGCGGCGGCGCGGCGAGATGCAGTAGGATACGGAGCGCAGTGCAGAACTGACAGGGATGGAGAGCACAACAAGGTGATGTCCTCTGTCGCGTCGGAAGCGTGGGTAATGACGGCGGGCGGGTCAATCAATCGGTTGGAAATGATCAGGTTGTATTATGTAAGACGAGACAGCGATCAAAGCTAGCAAGCGTTAGGATACGAGTATTTAGTGCGCGTCGCAAGGCAACGAACATCTGGTGCCTATTATCGCTGGGTACATGCGATGACGATACGGGTTAGATTTGGACGCATTGGCCGGAGAGGTCGGCAGCACTGCCTGTTGGCACAGGCGCCTTTTTTTCAGAGGCAAAATACGGCACGTATGTCGCAAGAGGCAGCCAAGTTCGCCTTGTTGCCCAACTCGACGGGGAAAGAAAGATGCCTCTGACACATTTCGGGTTGTACGGACGGCCCAAGCTGCCGTCGCCAGCCTTTGGCCACCTACGGAGTAGAACGGAGGACTCGTACTCCTGATACCTCACAGCCTTCCCCTTTTCTATCCACCCACCTTGTTATTACATTTTACGCGGTGCGTTGAGGCTGTGCACTGAGATCAGCCCCAGTGCAAGGTTGGCTCGTACATACAAGTGGGGTATAATAATGCCTGGCGGCAGGGGTGGGGCCTCTCCTACTACTCGTTCGTCGTGCTCCGTAGGTGCAGCCCCTCCTCTTGGAGAAGGAGGGGTGAGCTGAAGCTCCTTCCTCCTTTGTGAAGTACTCGTACAGTACTCCGTACAGCCCTCTCGTTTGCAGGACATTGTGTTTCTTGGCTCGCTTTAGCCCGACGTCCTTGGTTTTCTTCTTGGGCCTCGCCTGCTGTTCCTACCCCTACTTTGTTTCTGACGCTGGTCATTCGCAATTCACACACCACTTTGCTGGGCAATCCCCATCCTATCGCGACAGCCAAGGCAGAAAACCCCAAAATCTCGGACCCATCCGCTCACCTAAAGCCCAACTCGAGAAGCCATCGCTACCGTCAGCCTGTCCGACGCCTCGTTCGCCTCAGCCAAAGCCTCTCATAAAATCCCTCTAACTGCAGTTGTTCGGAACCATCCTGCCCCGGGTCGTGTTGCCTATCTGCCATCCATCTCATTTATCTGCTCCGCTCCCCGGTATCTAGCGCGCATTCCTCTCCATCGCCCAAGACAGTTTCGGTTGCGCTTCTTTCTCTCTTTCCTCAATCGGTGCATACTTCAATCGACAAGATGAGTCGTAAGCACGCTTGCTCCCTTTTACTTTACTGCGCATTTGAAACCATCCATCTCCCTTCACACGCCTGGCGCACTTGGAGATGCTCCTGTCTGCACCTCTGTACCCATCCCAAGGCGCTTGATAGTTGCCTTTGTCTTACCTGGCAAACGCTGATGCAGTTGTTGCCATCTAGTCACGGGTTTTGTCAATCGTTTACATGGCCAGCCTGAGAGCTACGACAAGAAGTATGGCTCACCCCTCCCTACTATGATCATATGAATCAGATCCTCCTCGAGCGTCCGACGCTGATGGCCTATCTTCAACTGCAGATCCCAGTACCGTTTTGGTCGTACGCTCGGCGCCGGTACCTATGGCATCGTCCGCGAGGCAGATGGCCCTACGGGTAAGGTGGCTATCAAGGTCATTCTTAAGAAGAATGTGAAAGGCAACGAGCGGATGGTCTACGACGAGCTCGATATGCTCCGGAGGCTTAAACACGACCACATCGTCCGTTTCGTTGACTGGTTCGAGTCAAAGGTAAGCATCTCTTGCACCGCCTCTCTTTCTTTTGCCCCGTCCATTTGCTGATGCTGTGCCCTCACCTCGACAGGACAAATATTACATTGTGACGGAACTCGCAACCGGTGGCGAGTTGTTCGACCGCATCTGCGAACAGGGGAGGTTCACTGAGAAGGATGCCTCGCAGACTATCAAGCAGGTTTTGACCGCCGTCGATTATCTGCACGAGAATAACGTCGTCCACCGAGGTGAGCAACACTACGGTCCACTTCAGGCTTTGGACAAGCACAGACCTTACTGACCTGCACTGTTCCAGACTTGAAACCTGAGAACTTGCTGTATCTCACGAAAGAGGCCGACTCTGACCTTGTCCTGGCCGACTTCGGTATTGCCAAGATGCTCGGCAGTAAAGACGAGGTTCTCACCACCATGGCTGGCTCGTTTGGCTATGCGGCACCCGAGGTGATGCTAAAGAAAGGGCATGGCAAACCCGTGGACATGTGGTCAATGGGCGTTATCACTTACACTCTGCTGTGTGGATACTCGCCTTTTCGCTCGGAGAACCTACAGGACCTAATTGAGGAGTGCACGGCTGTTCGTGTCGTATTCCACGACCGCTACTGGAAGGATGTTAGCGACGATGCCAAGGATTTCATCATGGGGTTGCTGCAACCGAAACCAGAAGACCGATGGACCAGTAAGGTAAGCAGCATGTCCATATTCGCTCCTGTTGTATAGTTGGCCTCAGTCTCTCTAACCTAACGTCTAGGCGGCCTTGAAGCACAAGTGGCTCAGTGGCGAGAACGCCACTAACCACAACTTGCTGCCCGAGATCAAGGCGTTCATGGCAAAGGCTCGTTTGCGCCGCGGTATCGAGCTGGTCAAGCTGACCAACCGCATAGAAGCACTCAAAATGGAGGAGGAGGATCCAGAAAACTCGGACATGCCAAGCAGCACCCCTCCGGAGGTAGCACAGCCTGCACCGGCGCAATCGGAAGGGGCCCCGTCGAGCGGTAGCGGTAACGTCACGGGGAAGCAAAGACTAACCAATGCGGTAAAGGGTGCCATATTCCGTGAGGTCGTCTTGGCCAAGGTGCGCGAGATGAAGCAACAGGAGGAAGTGCTCAAGGAAGTCGGCAAGCAAGAGTCAGCAGCAAAGGAGTAGGACCCATGTGTTTTGTTTGATATCGTACTGCTTGGAAAGGGGGTTTTGAAGTGGAAGGTGTTTGCGCCCCTGTATACTGCTGTGATCTGGAGAACCCGTGACAAGGAAGGTAACGAGAAGGGGCTTGTTTGAATGAGAGTCTCAGGAAGCCTTACCTTCTGTGTAAGTAAGTTATGTGCTTGGTTTGAATGGCTTGGTATGCTCTGTCATTAGAACTAGACTAGCCATTATTCACCGGGGTCTTATATTAGCGTTGATTTGGTCGTTACCTTGAAATGCCGCTTCTATTTTCCGTATCTTCTGAAGACAAATAGTTGCATTGCGACTGTGGTATACAGAGTATGATGTTTACGAATTACTGGTAATACGCGTTATAATATTTTGTAAGACGTCTCACTTAACCGGAAAGTCCGGAAGTCACTTCTGCGGGTTAACAAAAATGCGAGTGCCCCACGTTAGTTGTCTTCGGCCGGGCTTGATTTGCCATACGATCTTAGAACATCTCACTACTCCAGAGCATGGACATTTGAGCTTGCATTTTACAAATTGAGATTTGAAGATGTTAATGGTCCCGGTCCTTGGGAAGTAAGATACAATAACTCAAACTTATCCAGTAACGAATCCTGAAACTATCTAACCATTAAGCGTATTGTATTCGTACATGGCATATGAAGCCATACAGTGCTTGCCCTATACAGAGCCGACTCTGCCGGCTGCAAATTGAAAATTAAGGTATAACAGGATAATAAGGTAAGAATACAGTGACATAACAACACATGAATTATCGTAAAAACTTCGTAAGCCTCTTTGAGGATGTAATGGGGGTCCCATCGCTAAGCGGGCCCAACGATGGACGAGAGGTGCTGTACAACGGAGGGTATGATTCTGCAGTCAGATCAGAGTGCAGGTGTTGGTATTCAAAGAATCTTAGTCCAGCTCGGCGAGTGCACTCATGCGGAGTGCCTCGTAGCGGCTGGGATCAAAGCGTTTGCGCTGCCAGCCACTCCTGCGCAAGCGCGCAATACGGGCCTTCCTGTCCAGGTCGCGCAGATTGTCGGCGACAGGAGAAGCGGCCCTGGTCAGAAGTTCGATGTTTTCGGAAAGACGCTTTTCAAAGACCGCATCGAGGCTCGCTTTGTGCAGGGAAACTTGTGCTTTCAATTCTGACAAATGCAAGCAGTAGCGGTGCTCCGAGCTGTGCATGAGGAACGAGTCGCGGATATGATCTCGGTCCGAGTCGGAGATATAAGCTTGTTCTTTCAGTGCTCTCGGAGTCAGCTCCGCATCTGCATCTAGCTGGGTGCATTCGGGGGTCTGCGGGCGCTTGGGGACTTCGGGTAGTGCCGAGCGACCAAGAGCGGCCGTAAAGTACTCGTCATCAAAACCGAGCGTTGGCGAGTCAGGTCGAACGAAAGGTCCCTTTGGGGCAGCAGTAGCTTCCTGGGGCAGTTCAAAGGAGACCTTCTTCCTCGCTGGGCGTGGAGGCGGCGAATCAGGTATGAATTGGGACTGTTGTGATCGAGCTATCAGGTCTTCCGATGAGCAGACTGAGGCAGTCGGAGACGAAAAGGCAGTATCGGGCGTCCAAGCCCGGGAAGAGCCAATCGACCCCGACGGGGAATGCAAGCTTGACACGGAAGACATAGCAGAGTTTGGTCTGCTTCTGGAAAGTACCATTTCTTCGGCACGGCAGATGAGCCTAGCAGCTTGGTCGTAGTGATTGCGGGCCTGCTCGATAAGGCTATCGCGGTGTGTGCTTGGTCCAAGCCATAGTCGAGTGCACATCTCCATTGATGTTGCGGCATAAAAATGCAGAGAGATGAGATATGCGGGCTCAACGTCGCGCTGCCCCGTTGTTAGCATTTGAAGAAATAAGAGGTAGGATGTATCAACTTACAGTAGCGTTGATGTTGCTCAGTACCTCGAGGCATCGTGTGAAGCAAGCCTGGTATTTGCGATTCAGATGTTGCCGCTTGATATCGGCAATTGTGCGTCTCCAATCGTCTACCGTGTATGGGAGATCAAGAAGAAACGGAGGTGGGGGAGACAATGTACGCTTGGACGGCTTTGGCTGAGGTGGGAGTGGCATAGAAGCCCGCCTAGACACGTTGTGCGAGAAGGATGATGGAGACCGAGGTGTGCGGACAGCCATAGGCAGATAGCTAGTACTTTGCCCGCGAACATGACATTTGTCTGTCGGTGGAAATATTACACTTGACCGGCTGCCTGCTGCGACGGGCTTCAACATCAAAGGAATGAGACCTGGCATCGTGAAGACCGGGGCGTATGAAGCGCTTGGCTGATACGGTGTCGGTTCGGAAAATGAGCACTAGGATATATCGATATCCAAAGGACTCTGTTGAAAAAAATGTGGAACAATATGCTGGAGAGCCGGTATTATTCAGAGCGAAATATGAGAAACGTCAGAGGTGGTATTTGTAATCGACGGTACTGAGGAGCAAGGTTGTGGCCAGTGTTGTAATTGGTATTATAAAATTAGGTCGGTTTCGGAATATGAAGTTGTACTTCAGGGCAGGGACTAATGCACAAATCGCCAAGAAATAGTGGTGTTGATCAAAGACTGTAGACCGAGTGCTCGACAGAAAGAGAAAATAAAAAGTTAAGATTTGCTCGTATGTACTGAATGAGTGGACAGGCCGGAAAGGACGGCTGAGACGAGGTGATCCGTGCCGTTGTATGCTGTTCGGACCGTTGTGATGGGTGGGCGTACTGTTAATCCGGAACCCAGGTAGCAGCTGAAGCCAAACGATGCGGCTGGTGGGGGGAAGGAGAGAATAAAAGAAACGTGAAAGAGGAGAAGGAGGAGGAAAGGAGAGATGAAAAGGGCAGGAAAGCTACGAGTATAAAAGTTCTGCCTCGATTGGAAGCGGCGATGGGTGTTGTGGAGAGGGGGACTAAAGCCTGAGGCAGGGGTGATGTCTTGGACAGGGGCATGGACGTCTCCACACGCACCACGCTGCCGTTGGATCTGGCCCTGTCTAGGCTTAGCGTAGTGCGCGCGCTCGGTGCCGTCGCCTGTAAGGTACGCGTACTGTGCATTCTGGATTGCTCGCACGCCTGTTATGAGTACTCGTATAATTGTCTTACAATACTTGGGTTTCCGGGGCGAGCGGAAAACGGAGCCGGGTTGAATTGCCACCAGTACTCGTATCTCACGGAGTACTCTGGGCAATTACTCATAAGATGCTCCGTACATATAAGATACCTGTAAGATAAGATACAAGCACTCAGCGAGATGGCTGGCCGGCATCACTGGTACGATCATGGTAGCCAACTGCGCCGCGTCTCTGTCGCAGCTTGTCTCTGAGCCGGCAGGTGAACTTTCTGGTACAAGTATCAGCATCACGGCAGGTCTCACTCGATTTTCGGTGGCTGTTCCAGTCCTTGTGCGCCCTTAATATGGGCAAAAGAGGGGAAAGGGGGGTGAGGGAGCGAATGGGCGAGGCCGGTACAGGCGAGAGTGCGGTTTACAAAAAGGAGTACGGAGAACGAGTACGGATTACGAAAGGAGTAAAAACAGCAAGTCATGCGCACGGTTCCACAGTTCTTTTTTTTTCATTCTACGGAGTACGGAGTACGGAGTACGGAGTAGTCGTTGCACGTGTGCTGCGCTGTTGCCGTTTTAGGGGCATGTGCACGGACTCTAACTGGCCTGTCAGTGTTCTGCGAGTGGGATATGAGTTGTCCTTACTAACTTCAGTCGTATGTATCTTGCATCGCAGCAATGCCGTGCTGTTGGCTCCCCGCTCCCTACTCACCTTCAGAGGTCCGTACCACGTACAAGTACTCGTACTCCGTACACGTCTGGGGATAATACCCAGGAGACAAATGTGGCGGCCAGCTTCTCAGTGTTTCAACGATGACCCTGTCTGATCGCCGCAACCATCTGATGTCTCGCCGACGGCCAGCTGATGGTCAGCCTCGGTTGGTGAGGTACGTTCTAGACTGTCAGAGAAAGCAGGCATCCACTCCCCCAGAGATCAAATGGCAATTGTTTGAGCACCTTGTATTGGGGAATGAGCTGTTCCGCCTGGCATCTGTCAGCCGCTTCGTAGTCCGAAGAAATCACATCGTGCTTGCAAGGAGGCTACTATTCGGCTGCAGCTCAGAAGTACTTCGCGTATGTAGCGTCACATCAAGTATTGAAACGACGTGGCCGCGCATGTAGCTTCATTGAAGGGCTACATGCCGCTCGGATACTTTAAAAATCCTCCGAGCGCATGCGTACTGGTTATTTGTCGTAACGATACTTATCTTGCATCTCTGGCTTGTCTGTCTCGAGCACGTATCCTACAGGCCGGTCACGATCCGCTCGAGCGAAGCCACCATCGACAGTTTGTTCATCTTCGCACATGTATACTCGTACGCGCCCAGCACGTAAGACAGTTCGTTCTACAATCAATCTGTTGTACAAATGCAACGCAGTCGTGAGACATCGATTTGGGACTCCTTGTTCAGAGCTGAAAGATGTGCTGTGACTTGGAATTAAAACGCGCAGCCCATATTGCGTTAGACCGGATTCAACAGTGTAAGATACATGCGCGAGCATCCCTTCCATCCATTGGCACCCCAACGACGTGAATTCTGGGGGTCTCTCGCAGTTCTTTCTTCGTGAGAACCATCCGCTTACTTATTCAGTCTAGCTGGAAAACTTGGCCTGCCACTAAGTCGTATGTACACCTTAGATGTGATTCCATGTACAGTAAAGCAATTCATGAACATATTTACCCCCTGTCTAGCCCGTATGCATCTTAAGACACTTATAAGATACCGGTCTGTAATCCATATCTTGGTTAAGCCGCAACCATTCCGTCCCAAGATCTGCGGACAGCAGAATTGGAACTGGATCCGCCATGGTTTGTGTTGCCTGCAAAACACGTCTGCGTACCCGAGTGTACGGAGTCGGCTTGGGGAAAGAAACCCGAAATTGTGGTTTGTCATACGGGGATGCCTGGCAAGGCGCTATTATAGGAAAGGGGGTAAGGGGATGGACAACAATAGCAAGAACAGCGTTCGTGAGAAAAACACGCAATATTGACTATTTGTTTATACGCGCCGTATACGGAGCCGCACGCATTTCCCTAGGCCGTTTTGCCAGGATTGCCTGCTCCATGGCCAATGGTAACGGAAATTGCGGAAGCACTGGTGGCTTGGACAAGGCAGGAAATCATCTAGAACACAAAAGAGTCGGTAAACATGCAAGGATCAGTGAGGATAGGACGCAGTGAGATACGCCAGGTTCCGAATAGTGCAAGCGCTTTTTTAGGGCGTAATCAACAACTTGTCCATATGTATATGCACGTCAACACGGGCAGTAAGATACGTCCATAGAAAAAGTCTCCGACACGGAGTATACCGTTGTATTTCCCCTCTTTGCTTACCCTACTTCTTGGTTTTGCTGCAAGGCTTTCGAGCAAGCCTGAAGAGCTCTTCGGAACCGTGATTATCACCATTTTACCGACGCCCCTCATCTAATATCACAATTCCCACTTTTACCAACAGAATTCAAGCCACAAAAGTACGGAGTGCGAGGACGGATATCAGTCCGTATCCGTTTGGAGTACGGCGGAGTACGGAGCAAATGGCCTGGATGTGTACGGAGTACGGAGTACCCCTGGACTGTTTGTTTGTGAAAGCGAGCAGCACTTGTGCCTAGCGCTCACATGTGGACGCTGTCAACAACGCATACTCCGTATAATCTGTATACTATGGAGTAGCATATAGGATACAACGCCCACATAGTGGCAGAAAACAACCCGGTAGCACAGGAGATGGTCCTCTTCATACTACGTCATGGAGACCGCGGCCCTGGTCTACACGCCTTTCTCGTTGTTGGTGGTTTCGTATGTGCCTTTCATTGTAGCCTCCACTCTATCGTATCTACATAGTAAATTCTGGTCGATCCAGCAACCAGCACGCAAGCACGTATCTAGTCACCCGCAAATAGCTTCAAAGAAAGGCAGCCGCCTTGTATTCAATTGTAACAGACTTGCTCCATGTGGTATAAGCAAAAATTTAAGGAACAAGGCGAGAACAGAGAATGAAAGATCATTAGTGTGTATATGGCGAATCATCTCGCCTCGACCACCACTGCGCCGCATTTCTCCTCTTGATTCGCAGCCGGTACAACCTTGGTCTTTGTTTCCGCCACTTCTGTTTCTTCATCCTCGTGCAGCGTTGCCAAGGCCTCGTCCATCCCACCCCAGAATTTATATATCGTCCGCAGCACCGACCGAGAGTAGGTCATAGGGAACTCATGGCCCCCCGGGACCATAACCCATGTCACGGCGGCACGTCCGCCTAGCATTGGCAATACATCTTCCTCGTAGTCGAGGGCGCTGACCACCTTGTCGAGGCGCCCAAGCACTACACAGAGCGGGAGCCTGTCGTCGCCTTTTTTCTGAACAACGGCCGCCATCGTCTGCCATGCCACCTGCTGCCCCATCAGCGGCGCATCGCGCACGCAGCTCATGAAAGCTGGCACGAATCCGTCATGGTGAATCAGCATCCAGCGCACGTAGCGCATCACCTGAGTGCTGAGCACGGTGCCTCCCGTCTCGGGCAGCCGTTCTTCTGCCTCGGCAGCTTGTGCGTCTGTCGCTTCTGCCACAGCATCATCAATGGGGATGACGGCCTGGTCAACGGCCTCTTGCACTGCGCTCTCCACGGCGCGTTCGACAGCCTGGACGGCAGCAACGGCATGCTCCACCTCACCGATAACCTTGGGCGGTGATGGTTTTGGTTGTGCATTGCCTAGCTTCGGCCTGTCCTTGGTAGCACTCGCAATGGGCTGCCGCAGACGCCGCCGCGTGATGGCAGCCAGCAGACGCTCCGGCACGATCCCCGAGGTGAAGACAAACCGGGCGGCAACGCCAAAGCGTTCGGGGCGAATGAGTCCTGCAGGGGCAAGTAGGATGACAGAGCGAAGCATATGCGGAAACGCAGCAGCGAAGTTGACGGCCACGCCACCGCCCATGGAGTAGCCGAGCAGGTCGAAGGCGCCGTTGCCAGACCATGACAGTGGGGAGGAGGCGAGTGCGAGCAGCATCTGGGCCGTGTAGAGGCGGGCATCGTGAGGGAGGTCGCCGACGCCATCGGAGAAGCCGCGGCCAAAAAGGTCGAAGAGCAAGACGCGACAGCCGGCATGCCTTACTAGGCCGTGGGCAATGGGGCCAAGGGTCTGGCACGTGGTGGAAATGCCGTGGACGAGCAGAATCTTGCGGCCGGTCTCGGGACCGAACTCGTAGACGCGTATGGATCCGTACTGACGCAAAAGTGAGAGGCTTGTCAAGCTATAGCTGAGATTCCGGGACGTACTGGCGTATTGACATCCCGGGCCCCCGGGAAGGCGTCCGGCCTGTAGTCAAGACGGATCACCTGATTGGACGCCAGCTTGGGCAGAACGCTGCGCAGTGGACTGGCAATCGACTTGTCATGTTGCGGGTAGAGAATCCATCGCAGGAAACTTAGAAGAGCAGCTGTGGTCACGGCCGTGGCGGCGATGGTGACACCGGTGGAGGGGGCCATTTAGCCCAGATGGGGAGGATGGGCGATAAGAGAAGAGGTGATCCAAAAGTACTCGGCAAGTCGAGAGTGTTTTCCGCGATGGGGCGGGAAGTACGTGAGAAAAAGAAGAAAGGAAGAAAGGGCTTGTGAGGTTTGTATCTTGGAAAGTTGCAAGGTGAAAGAGGGGCAGATGGAGGTGCAAGAAGGAATGAGCAAGGGGGTAAGATACAGAAGCAGAGGAAGGAGGATAGCACGGCAAGAAATTAAGCAATAATATAAATTCTCACTTCGCCTTTAGGTTCCTCCGTCCTTTCTACTCCGAGACCTTCGTACTTGCCAGTCCGATGGTGTAGCATTACATAGATTGAGGGAGCCGGGGATGATAACGAGAGGGTGGGGGGTCGTTGCTGCTTTGTTCGCCCTAAGATGCATTTCCGTGAAACGGGCGGGCTATCAGGCGTTGCTACGTGTGACCTGGCCTGTCTGGCCAGCACCCAAGTCAGCTCCTGCAGATGCGCATGGCCAATGCAGCACGTGAGCTCCTTCCTTACTGCCATGCTTTGTCGTTCACCTACAGAGTTGCCGTTCACATCTCGCAGCTCTCTTTTCAAAAGGGCGGTATGTTCAGCCCCTCCGTCTAATCTCGTTTTAAGACATAAAATCGCAGAGATAGCACTAGGCTTTTCGCTTTTGTTTACACCATGCCTCGCCCAACGCCTCGCCCAACAGACGAGGCAGCTGCGCCGAGTTGTTCGATGCGACGGTACAGACTCTTCACTAATGATGGCATGTTCACAGTCCTGTCGACTTCTTGGCCAGCCCCATAGGTTGTCTGCAGCACAGATAGGACGACGTCCATGCACGCCCGAGGGTCATTCAGCCTGGCGAGCGACGCGGTCGCCAGTCCAGAAGAAGATGCACAGCCCGCTGCTGTGCTCCTTATCACGGGCTCGCCCTGTCCAAACTGGACGAATTGCTGGACAGCAGGGCACTCGGCCCCGTCAACAAAGACATACATGCAATGCGACTCATCGGTGTTGCCACTGGGCCCTGTCCGATTCGCGCCCAAGGCTGCAGCCTGTTGTGATGCGCCCCATGTCCACAGTACTAGGGCCGCCTGCTGCAATGCGACAGCATAAAATGTCCGCTCATGATCTGCCGGGATGCCTTCACGGAACCGCGAGAGGATCTGGCCGGCGTGCCAGGCTGCTTGGCGCCCATTAACACCGCTGCTCCACTCCTGCAGCCTTTGATCGATGCCGGCATATTGACTGTGGCTGCTGACGCGGATCCTGTCTCGTGGGTCGTCTATTCCTGCATGACCCAACGCGCTTTCAGCTCCGCATCCGTCGCCATCCACTCCATATCCACCATCAGCAGCCTCATGCTCTCTCTCTGAAAAAAGCTCGAGGTCATACAACGATATGTGCAAGTGGAGCTGTATCAGGTTCAGCATCAGCTCGTCCTGCGCAGACATCTCATACCACCCGTGCAATACCATCCGGAATTGCTGCAGCTGCTCGACCAGCTCTTGCCGTCGAGACCTGAGAAGCGATGGAAATGCGCCAGGACTGCTACCACTGGTAGCAGTAGTGCCAGGCTGACCAGGGGACCAGAGCGGTTCCTGAAGCGAGGTCGACATGTACGGCGAAAACGGCGTATACGGCAGGTAACTCGGCTGATTTTCTGACTGTGTCGGAAATATGGACATGCTACCATATGTCTTGTCCAGATCGCCCAGACCGCCCCCAGGCTGGCGAACCGCGTTGAGCTGCTGGAGCTGCCAGAGTATGGACCAGAACCCGTGCAGGTAGATACTGGTTGCGAACGGAACATCCAGCATTTCCCGGAAAGTCGCCAGCAGGCCGACATCGCGAAAGAGATCGGCCAGGTTTGGCAGCTGTCTCCGTGAGTCTCCATGTCTGGTAGCAGCTTTTCCCATATATCGGCTTGCCCATTCGTGGGTATGCCGAGCCTGCCAGACAGACCGAGATTCCGGAAGCGGTAAAGTCAGCTCGACAGTTGAGATTTGAGGCGGGATTTGCCATGCGATGGACACTTGCGCATCTCTAAGGTAACAGTGAAAAACAAGTCTTATGATGGCTTGTGCGTCAGCTTTTGATATGCGGAATTTGGAGGACGAGTATTGCCCACCTCTTCCACGATTCTTGTTCTACCCACTGGCTCCGCTTCCGGTCCAGCTCAACTTCACTCTCCGAGAAGCAGGTTGCAACAATAGGATACGCAGAGTGCTGAAATAAACCTCGTGACCGAATCACCTGTTGCATGGCGTCAGCACGTCTCTCGTGCGTTGGGCAGTCGACCAGTTATTCGGTCATTACGCCTTACAGCTATGGGGATGTTCAGATCTGAAGAGCAAAAAATGATGTCAGCTCTCATAAGTCCACTCATGCACAGGTCAGAATGTCACGTACAACCTTGTGTGATCTCCATCACCGTATACTCGCTGCTCCAAAGGCCAATGTCTTGGAACAGAACCATGGCCTGCAACCACATGAGTTCCACATCGGACTTGTTGGTTTTCTGGTCCATTCCATTAGCACACAGAACTGTCTTCGTCTGGCAAGACAGAAGGTTGGCATTGCCGTGCCATTCATTATGGAATGTGCTTACTTGCGCTGGAATAGAAGACATGGCCACTCGAATAGGTTCCTCAAACACCTTTCGGAACTGCTGCACACTGCTATCGGCCACTAGGGCAGCCCCGGCAACAGCAGCGCTGACTAGCCATTTAGGATGTTGAGAGCTAAGCGTGAAGTTGGCACCCAAGTCAATCCATTGATACGCCCGGCGGATGTGGGAAGCGAGAAACACGTGGATCAGGTCGCCAAGTACGTCGACAGGTGGAAACAAGGAGGCTACTCGCATCGTCTCGGAAGGGTCTGTCAGTCTGCTTTGCAGGATGACGGCTAACATGTGGTCTCGCATATCGGGCGTCAGCTTTTCTGGGATAATCTGGCTGGCTTCGACAATCAATTCGGTAGGTAACCTTGTTGACTGGCCCGTAATGGTACTGACTTGGCCATTGTGGTTGTCGTAAAACCTCCAGACTCCACTCATATTTTCCTGGGAACTCCCTTGATGAAGGCTTGTCGGAGGATTTGTCTGCCACTCGCTGCTAGTCGAATAACGGTGAACTCTTGGCAAGACGCTGGAAGGGCCATCAAAGTCCAGGTTCCTGTGTTCTGTACCCTCCATACGAGCCGTGTATCCCTCCGACTCGGTCCTGACAACATCGTCGCCAACTGACCCCTGAGAGCAGGTAAGATCCGGCTGGATACTGAATCCGGGTGGGGTTGAAAGGTCTAGGCTAATAGCTGATGTGTTGTATGCGTTATAGTACCCCATTGGAGGAGCCACTCCGTGGCCGCCGTGGTTGCCAGGTAAGGTGTTGGCGATAGTAGCAACAAGAGCGGTGCTTGTAACAGGGGCGGATGCTACGCTGACATGATCCAGAGCTGCTACATGAGCATCATACCCAGAATATGGAAAATGCATCAGCGTCTGGCTGGCTGCGACAGCTGAGTTGACATCGGAAATCGCAAACTGTTCCGAGTAAGCACCTTGGAATGCAACTGCTATATCGGTCCTGTGTTAGAGATTGCCGCTCTGCGAAGCAAGAGGCCCTCTTCATAATGCACTTGCCTGGGTCTGCAACGTTCGAAATGGCCGGCATGTTGCCAGCGTCCATGGGTGGCGACTGTTGTCCTGCGTACGCAGGCGAATATGGCAAGACAAGATGGTGCGGAAGTTGCCTTGAAAATACCGGTACGGGAGGCCGACAGACGAGGCTGCGAGTTCGACACCGTGAACAAGGCTTCGTCTCCTCACACTTGACGCGAGCCTTTGCGCAAGCCTGACAGGCGTGGGAAACACGACCGGCAACCATGGTTGTGCTAGGAGCAGGACCTAGAACACCGCCAGGCCTGATAGAGATTCCAAGGTGGGTTGAAGCTCTTCGCAGTCGTCGCCACAATCATTACAGAAAAGTCTGTCACCATAGTCAATGAGACGGTGTGTCAGAAGAGATGACCTGTCAGAAATTTCTAAAAAATAGACATCGTCCGAAGGGAAGAGACAGGCGAACAAAGAGCGTCTCGTCATGCAGCCTGGGCGGACATGCAAGGAAGAATGGTAGGGCGGTGACTCGGCGGGCAGGTGTCTAGCTGGAAAGACAGTCGAAGAGGCAATGACTGGCCAAGGCCTAGCTGGCCTGCTAGCAGGCAGAACCTACGGCCAAAAGAGTTGAGACATGCATTCCACATCGTCTTGGGCAGCTGGACCAGCCACATGGTGCCAAATTACGACTGTTTCTCTCGGCCACGCTTAATCGTGCTGCCACTCAGTCATGCCACCAATAACGGCGTCCGGACGAGCCCCAGCTAGTTCCAGCCTACGTATCTTACATGTGAGCAATCGAGATCGTTGTTGTCGATTAACAGGGATAAGGCGGGCCGGACATTGAGGCGGAAGATCTGCTCGTAAGATACAATGTTCCGCAGCTTATAGAGCAATGCATGCCAGCTGGAGATGGAACGGTCAAGTGGGATACGGACGATACTATTGCACTGTTGGCCTATTATAGCGCAATGTGAGTGGTGAGATGTACTGACTGAGATGGAGCAAGATATCCCGTCTGTATCTTGCAATAGGACGAGAGTGCAATGAGAGCGGGGCCAGCATTTCTCCAGATTTTTCGACTGTCAAGCCCGACATAACCGGTCCAGCAATGAGAGATCCGGGAGTTTGATCGGAAATACGAAACACTGGAGAGCATCCTTCGCGGCCTACGGTGAACACGTCTGGCCTTAGTCGTGCAAGGTGCTAACGAATGTACAGCATCGTCTCAGCTCAGGCACATAGCCAACGAATAAGCATTGCATGCCATGGAGAAAAGAATCCGAGATAACAGGCTAAGCAAAGGCGATCTATGCTTAGATGGGCCATACTATCGAAATTGGTGTCTCGTTTTCCCCGCGAGGGGATCGAGTGGTGGCGAGAGGAGAGATGAGAACGAGAAGAAAAAGAAAGTATAGTACGCTTCACCGGAAGCAAAACAACACGCCACACGCCCGCAACAAGTCTTGCCACGCCTGTTCCAAGACAATAGGAACGGTGGGGGAAAGCATAAAAAGAGGAAGAGGCAGAGTGGTGACGCTGTTAAAGTGTTGGAAAGACAGAAGAGCAGCAGTGTAGCTTTCGGGTCCTCTTTTGAGTCGTCCAGGGCGAAATTTACCGCAGTTTAGCAGTTTAGCAGTTTAGCACTTTAGCACTTTAACAGGCTTAGCATGGCTTGACACACTGCAAGACATGCGGTCGTCTAACAGACAGCCGCTTCTCACCGGTTACCACTCGTAACTGACGCGCAGAGGTTCACCAGGCTGCTGCAGCTTTGCGGGGGCCCAGTTCCATTATAAGCGGGCAGTACTCCGTAATACGGAGTACGTTGCGGAGTTACGTGCGAGTAGTACGGAGTATTAGCACTCGTAGTGCGGCAGAGCTGCCGGCCCGGCCGTGGTAGGGCGCTTACATAATCATACTCCTTAGACATGGCACGTGCGCACGACGTAAGCCTTGTAACTGGTGGCGCTGTGGCGCTGTGGCGCTGTGGCGGAACCTCGTAATCGGCGGGGTGAGGAAGGTCTCGTGCGATGGCGTCCGTTAGCGGTCTGCCTTATCGCCCCTCCAGCAACAACAACAACAAGCCTGGTTGCGCCTTCCGTTTTGCCCACGACAGCGGTGAGAGCAATCAAGGGCGGCTATTTCTGAGGGTGTTTCTCACGGCGCAGAACACCGCCCATCCGGCCGTCCAGCCTTTTGACGGCCAGCATTTCTATATAGCAGCCGTCATTGTGTTTCCGACTGTGTCACCGGACGAGACCGAGTCGCTTCCTTAAACGGAACGACTGCCAGCCGCCGGCAGCCTGCCAGAAGAGACGAGCAATCAATCTTCCTGCAAGCCTTGCTCATCAACCTGTCTGCTCAGTTTCTGTCACGTCAAGCCAGAGCTCGAATCGGAGACCCTCGCACCGCCAGCCGCAGCTGCATTCCATTGTCCAATCCCAGCAAGCCATCCACGCATGCGTCGGGATGGCCTCTTACCACAGTGATGGGGGCCAGAGCGACTCAACCGTGCTTGGCGAGGAGCTAGACGAAGCAGCTGTTCCGGACGAGGGTCTTGCAGCCGAAGGACATGCGACAAGTCAGGCCAAGGGCAAGGGCATCCAGCTGCCAATGGGCGAGGAGGGTGGGGCTTCTGGTTCGCAAGAATCACAGGCTATCTTGGTGACGAACGGATCGCCAGCAGATGAAGGTGTTTCTCGACAGACCTTTGAAAACGTCGCTGATGTATCATCTTCTTCAACTCCACCGAATACTGCAGCCTCCGCGACCTCTTCGGCTCCCACGGCTCCCACGGTTTCTACAGACACCGAAGCCCTTCCAACACCGTCGTCGCATCCAGAGCTTCATACCAATCAGGCTTCTCCGGCCCCTCTGACCGCTCCGGATGCCCTGCCTCCTCCTCTCCCGGCAATGTTGGCAGCGGAACCACAGCCACAGTCACAGCCGCTGCTGCCGCCAATGCTGCCGGCACTGCTGCCGTCGCTGCTGCTTCCTCTGGCCGCCCCGTCCCCTCCGGCCTACGCATTCCGCCCTGGCCCGGAAAGGGCGACGACCAGCACTTCGATGGAGACACGCCATCGAGCTCGGTCTCGGTCGCCGCCACTTCCTCCACCTCCGCGGCCGCGTGCCGTCTCGGAATGGGTTCCTTCGCCGCGACAGGAACAAACGTCTGTCGGGCTGCCGCCACCGCGAGACGCATTGCAGGACATTGCCCTCCCCCGTTGGCAGCCCGATGCCGAGGTGACGTACTGTCCTATCTGCCGCACGCAGTTTAGCATTTTTGTTAGGAAGCACCACTGCAGGTACGGGCCCGACTTTCTTCTTCACTGGGGAGGTGCATTCACTGACGTCCTCTAGGAAATGCGGCAGGGTTGTATGTAACAGCTGTTCACCACACCGCATCACGATTCCGTATCAGTACATTGTCCACCCTCCCGGCCAATATTCGTTTAGGACACAGGCAGCCGCTGCTGCATTACTTGGAGACGGCGGTGTTGGAGGATTTGGCAACTCTCTCGTCGATGTGAGCACTCTCGGTGGCGGAGAACGTGTTCGTCTTTGCAACCCTTGCGTGCCGGATCCCAACACTGCGCCACCACAGACAGCGCGGCCCTCAGACTTGGCCTCGATGTTGCCGTCGACAGGACCACAGGCCCGTAGCCAATACCGGGCTGTCCGAACGGTCTCGGGTCCTGGCGGTGGCCCGATGTTCTCGACTTTCCACCCTCTGCCGCCCGGCGCTGTCAGACAGCCCTCATCGGTGGGACCGGATTCCCTGCTGACAGTCTCGTCGGCCTCGCCTTCGTCGCAGCGCCACCACCGCCTCAGCCTTCCGCCGCCGTCATCTGCACTGGGCGGCGGCCCCGAACCCCAGGCGCAGTTTGTGTTTCAGCAGCGACGAACACAGCGGCCTGGCCGTGGCGATCCAACCACACGACAGCAGATACGGCAATCGCAGCGGCAAGAGCGGTCACAGCCACTCGACGAGGAGGACGAGTGTCCCGTGTGCCACCTGGAACTGCCGTCGCGGCAACTGCCCAACTTTGAGGAGCAGCGACAGCAGCACATCATGGACTGTCTGGAGGCGCACAGCGGCAACCACCAGGGACGCCAGAGGACGGCCAGCGGTATCGGCAGCAGCGGAAGTGGTGGCGGCAGCAGCAGCGAAGGCAGCTACGACGGTGGCGGTGCCTCTTTTCAGCCACAACCATATGTGTGGCGCACAGGCATGTTCCCGTATCTGGCTACAGAAAAGGACTGTGTGGACGCTGCCGAGTGCACCATCTGCCTGGAGGAGTTTGAGGTCCGCGTGCCCATGGCTCGGCTGGAATGTCTCTGTCGCTTCCATCGGGCATGTATTCAGGCCTGGTTTGATAAGCACCCAGGCCGGTGTCCAGTGCACAATCATGACAGCTCCGACTACTAGCTGTCCGTCTTGTTGTATTTTCGTTGTCTGATTTGTCGGATTGGTCGGATGTTTTCTCTCATTTTGGGTTTTCCTTTTCTTTGTCTTTGCGGGTTTCAGGCATATTTGCACAGCGGTTCCATTTTCTACTGCGACGTCGGCATTCGATGGCTTCCTGTCCTTTCCCCTGGCTTTCCTTTTGCGTCTTTGGTCGTTTGTGTCCCTCGTTAATGTGTGGCGTTCTCCATGTCCCATACCCATTCACTATTATCCCTGCTCATATTTTATATTGTAGACAGACGCAGCGGTTGCTTTTTCAGCTAGGAATAAACCAAGATATACACGGGTTTTCACGCACCAAAGTAACAACACGAAGCAATTTCATTATTCTGTACAAAAGAAACGGAGCTAGTCCAATGATTAAGCGAGCCGTGACAGGGAACCCGATAAAGACTGAAAACGTATAGAAAACAAGGCAAAACATGAGAATAGGCTGTGACAAATAGGTATCCTAGACGACAGTCGGAAAGGAGATTGGCAAATCGAGGAAGCTTTTGAACCGCCCCCACCCACAAGAGAATCAGAAGCATCAAGCGCATTACAACAGCCGGTTTCCCGCTTCTCACGCCGGCGTGCCATCGCGGCTTGGCGCACGTGACTCGCGCTTGCTCAGAAAGCTGCGACGGAACGTCGACTTTGGGCTCTCGCTAGGCGACGTCTCGTTTGGCATGAAGGTGCTCTTGATCACCACCACGCCATCGCCCACCCGGATCTCCTTTTCGCTATTCGTCCCACTCTCGTCCACCACATACAGCGACTCGCCCAGCGTGTCGTCGCTGCCAAAGCTGTGATGCTCGCGCGCCTGGATCTGGAACTGGGTGTCCGGTGTGCACATCAACTTGAACGTCTCGTCAAATTTGACCGCGCCACCCGATGCCTTGTGGTGCTTCGTCTTACCGACCACCTTGGACCGCGAGCCCAGCTGGTTGACCACCACGTACACGTCCGACGACGGCGGGTAGTCCGAGGCCGCCACGATCGTGAACACGGCCTGGCCAGCTCCCGGACTGCCGGGCAATACGCTGTGGATCGACGATGCACCCATGCTTCGGGTCCGCGAATGCGAATGGCCGCCCAGAGAGGGAGCACCGCTCGTCGGATTGACCGCCGGTCCAGGGGGCGAGTCCGCCGACGGCTCCGAGTCCGGCAGTACACTTGCCCGCTGCACCATGACGCTGGGCACCGTAGACCCGCCGCCGCTGGCCGTGTTGCCGCGGGAGAGCTCGATCGAGCTGCCGCTTACCGAGCCGCCGCCATCGTCATCCCTCTTGCTCTTGAATCCGCGGCGGAGGAACGACGCGCCCTTGCCGACACCATGGCCGACCACACCGACCACGGCAACACCGCCCTTGATGGGCGCGCCCGCAACGCCCGTGACGATCTTGCCAGGCGTCGCAAACGTGCCCGAGAAGGTCGACGTGCCCTGCTTCATGCGCGTGATGTAGTCTGGACGGAACAGCAGCCGCACCCGGATGGAGCCCGACTTACCGTCAAGCGGCAGCGTCAGTTCCTGGGCCTTGAACGGCTCGAGCTGGTCGAGCCGGATAAGAGCACCACCAAGGAAGTCCGGCTTGTCCGCAAAGTCGTAGTCGTACACCTTGGCCACAAACCTGGCTCCCGTCCGCGAAGGCACCACCACCTCGTAGAACTCGTTCCACACCGGATTGAGCGTCTTCTTCTGCACCTTGCTCTTGAAGACCTCCTGACCGTTCAGCTCAAACTTGCAGTACGGGTCGCTCTTCCCGTTCGAGTCGGCCGCCGGCAGATCGTGGCCGTCCAGAATGTCCACGCGCAGATTGCCCATATTGTTGATGCTCTCGCTTGGGTCGAGCTGCATCCGCACGGGAATGTACTTCAGGCTGACCTTGACCGTGCTGACCTTGCCGTCGTCGCCCTTCATCTTGAGAGTCGTCGGGTTGTTCTGTATGCTCGGTCAGTAAGGCGAAGCCATGCAACAAAGGACAACAGTCCGCGATATACTTACAAGGCACTGCTTCAACGTGTCCAGCGTGTTACCGGTCAGGCGAGCCAGCGTCCGGTCCTTGTCATCGTCCTTCTTGTCTCCACGCTCATGAACCTTGAGCGTGAGCCGCGAAAAGTCGAGCTCCCGGATGAAGCAGTCGCCCATCTCGTCAAAGGTGTGCGTCCGAGACGCTGCCTTTGACGAAATGTACGACGGGAACGCCATGTCGTCGACAAAAATCCCAATCTGCGTGTCGCTCTTGGGCAGCTCGGCTTCCATGAGCTTGAAGATCACGAAACCAGACTCATACTTGAGAAGCTCCTCGGGCGTCAGCCGAATCTTCGGCGGGCCCTTGGACTCGGTAGACACCTTCGCAAACATCTCCTCGGGTGCCGCACCGTTCGCCGCCACCACAGAAGTCGAAGAAGCCTTCTCGTCCACCGCTGCCGCCGCTTCTGCCGCCGGGGCAGCTGCGGGTGCACCACCCTCCGTAGCCTCCTTGCCTGCTTCAGCTTCCTTCTCCTCTTCCTCGTCTTCCGGATCAGCAACGTTGAGACAGGGGAAGAAGGCCACCGAGTAGGTGAGTATGCCCTTCGGCATGCCCTTGCCGTGCAAACGGAGTCCGTCGTTGCGCTGCGTCTTGGTGTCGTTAACGGCATAAGAACCGTCCTCCTCCTCCGAGATGTAGTCTCCAGCAACGACCTCGACCAGACCCAGGCTGCGGTCGCGGCCCATAGACTCAGCATCCATGACCTCCAGTTGCAGACGCTCGCGCATGCTGTGAACAGGGACGTACAGCACCTCATCCCACTCCGGATCGAGGTTGTTCTTGAACGTGACTGTGCGGGCCTTCTCGATGCCGGAGAGCAGCACACGTGCATAGGGATCGGACTTGCCCACCGTCTCAAAGTTGCGCAGGCTGGAACCCTTGATGAAGTGGAATCGCATGACACCAATGGGAATTTGGTAGCCACCGGTTCCACCAGACACTCCGGTAATAGCAACCGGCTTCCATTGAGCCTGCATCTTGACACGGCCGCTCTTAGCGCCCGCTAGGCTGTACCAGTCCTGTCCCTTCTCCATGAATTCGAGCATGTCGTCCAGCTTGATCTGGTAGGTGCCCATAATCTGGTCACCTGCAATGTCTCGCTCGTCCTTGATGACAACGCCCAGTTTGGCCGCCTTGCGATCGGTGATGAGAATCTCCTTGGAGCCGTTGTCCCAAATCGGGTTGTTGGTGCGCTTGAGCTTTTTCGTGGTGTGAATCTCCTTGCCATTCAGCAGCAGGTTGGCATACGGGTTGAGCTGGCCAACCAAACTCTTGGTTCCATCTAGATCCTTGGCCTGTTCAACAGTGAAGCGCAGAATACCAGTGTTCGATGGCGGCAGGGGTTCGAGCTTCCCGTCGGGACCCTTCTCAGCCTCCACGACGGGGAAAAATCGGATATCACAGCTGAGGTTGCCCCGAGCCTTGCCGCCAGCGATGATCTCCAGGGATTCATTTTCGTATTCGTTGATCTCTTCCACATCCTCCAGAGAGAAAGAAGCCACGCCCAATTCCTTGTCCTTGCGAAAGTCGTTGAAATCGTACACAATCATGTCGAGAGAATCGTTGAAGGACGTAATGATGATGTAGTGCGTCTCGTTCCAGCGCGGCGAGTTCGTATCCCTAATCGTTTTGGTCTGTGCAAGAGGTTGCCGCCTGTTCAGAGTGATAACGGTATACGGGTCGACGTTGCCAGCAAAGCTGTCCGTGTTCTTCAGGCCCTGCGCCCCATGGATCGTGACGGCCAAGACTCCGATGGCCTGGTCGACGGGCGAGCCAGACAGCATCTTGGCCACCTCAATGGGGAAGACGTTGGGCGCATACATCATGGGAGCCAGGTTGCCGTGAATCTGCTCGAGGATGAAGCTTTCTAGGCCTGGAACGAAATTGATGTCGATGCCGAAGGTATCACCACCGAGAGGCTTGCAGACGTAGTCAATGGACGGCTTTTCCAAAAAGCACATCTCCACCTTCTCGATGTGAGGGAAGGCAATCTGCAGCTTGATCTTGAGGCGCATGATGCCAGAGAAGGCAAAGTCTTCAACGATGACATCCATGCCCTTGCTGATCATGGCCTTGCCGATACGGATCTCAAGCACAACCTTGGGGTTGATCTTGTTCTTGATCTGGCGAGCAGTCATGTCGGCGGTGTCGTTGGGGGTGAAGCTGAACTTCCAATCCATGACAACAACATCATCCTCCACCTTGGGATATGTCTTTACGTGCTCCATGCGCGGCGGCTTCGAGCCCAGGGTAAAAGAGCTGAGCTTCAGGCTGTCCAGGAAGGAAGGTGTGGCACCGCTGAGGACCTGATCAACGGAGTTAATGATAGTCTGTGCCAGAACGGGCTGGTAGATGGGCCAAAACTTGAGGAGAAAAGAGTTGATCCACTCGAGAGACTCCGTATCGGTCTCGAGGCGCTTGAGCGACAGTTCGCGATTGAGGTCGTCGCGGAAGTTGCGGCGCACGCGGCGTATTGAGGTACGGTAGTACGTAGAGCAGCCGGCCATGATGATGAAGACCCAGCCCAGACCGCCGCCAAGTACGGCAACAAACCAAGAGCTCAAGCAGGCAAAGACGATGACGCCCGCGTTGTAGTACCAGTCGCCAAAAAACTTGTCGGGCATCTGGCCCTCGAGCCAGGTAGAGTGCTCCAACATAGAAGGGGAGTCGGCAATAGACTCGTAAGGCCAGCCAAACTGAGGGGCCCAGCCGGTCGTATCAGGGCCCATCACAACGCCATTCTCACCGTCTCCCAGCCCGGACGAGTCTGCCGACACGTCGATGGCGCCAGCTTTGCTCGGAGTAGGGAGGTCGTAGGCAGGTGCAGTGCCGTCGTCAATGTCGGTGGCTACCGCAAGCCCTTTGATGTGCTTTGGGTTGTGGAAGCCCTCAGGAACAGCCTAGACAAACGTTAGCAAGGCACCATGGGGGACTTGGAAGACTGGGAACGAGCTAGAGATATGGACACGTACCGCCCGCACCTGCGCCTTCTTTTCGTCGGCGCTGGCATTAGGGTCAAACTTGAAGGCCATGACACCGGCCCCGTTGCTCTCCTGCACAATCTTGGCCTGAGCTTCTGCAGAGGTGACGGTGCCGTTGGACCTCTGAGCAGCCTCGATCGCGCCCTGCTGCTTGAGCTCAGCCGCTGCCTTCTCGGTAGTCGACGTCATGGTGGTGGTTGTTGCGCTGGTCGGACCGCAAGCTGCGGAAGTAGCAGCAGCCACACAGAGAGATCCAATGATCAGACGAGGTGGTGTCGAGGTGTCCTGCTAGGAAGGAGGATAGACGGAGCTTCGTAGTTGGGCCGCTTGTGTGTTGCGACGAGACGAATCTGTAGCAGCAATAGAGGAGTTTGGGCTTCCGGCTTCGTGGCAGTCGCAAACGAAGCACCGAGAACAGATCACTCTGAAAGGGCGAGGGATATGTCTGATGCTGTAAAGGAGCTGCTCTGCCTGCGGGTCGAGCTTAGCATGGAGCTTTGGTGACAGTCGTGCAGGCACACCGGAGGATGGAGACAGGGGAGCGGAAAGGGGAGAAGGGAGAGGAAGAAAAAGGAAACGGACAGAGGAGCAAACGAGGCGCAGATAAAGAGGCAATGGGAGAAAGGGAGAGGGGGTGGGTAATAACGGGAAAATAAGATACAAAATAGAAAATGGAAATTGGAATTTGGTTTTAGTTCTGAGCTACCCTAGCTGGTGCTGGATGCTTAGGAGAAGCATGGGGAGGATGTTGATTGTTGTGACGTGTGGGTCAGAGAATAAGACACGAGAGCTCAAAGGGTCATGAGCGCAAGGGAGGCCCCCCATAAAAGAAAGCAGAGGTGAAAAGTGGAAAGAGATGGACAGGCAAAAAGAGGGGACGGCCGTTCTCATAGAGACACGAGCTCGACATAAAGACAGGAGGGAAGGCACGGGGGAGGAGCAAAGCAACAATACTCCGTAAAGGTCCAAACTACGTCAGTGTAAAACGCCAAGTCAGCACACGTACTCCGTAAGATACTTCACAAAGGTACATATGAGGTGCATATGAATACATAGCATATGCATGTACAGATTACACCGACCGTAAAAACAACCCCACCGAGGGAAATTTACAGGCTCAACTACGCCGTAAGTTGTCTGGCATAAATTTTACGGGGCTTGCACGAAGCTGTGGGTGTCGACAAGCTGTTCCGCCCGAGTGGCAGCCCACCGATCTGGCAACACGGCCCAGCACAGCCAACAGGAATAGTATCTTACACGGATGTCGCAATACATTGGTGCCCTGAATATACCACGCACGCAGCGTTGCAACGCGAGAGGGAGAGAAGTGGGACGCTAGCTACCCACAGCCCGGAAATTCCAGCAGACGCGGCCGATCCCACCACAAGCAAGCAGAGATCGAGCCACCCAACCCCAGTCAAGCTGTGGCTGGATCAGCGGCGGGAAGACGTGGCAGGACAAGCTGAACAGACGAGTTATTTTACGGAGCAGTTCCAGCCGTGCAGGGATTGGTCGGCTTTGCCTTGCATCCTAGTGCGGATTGCCTGCAGGCAGGAGAAAAGATACTGTGACCGCAGGCGAGCATCGTGGCGAGGCCGGTCCTGCTGGCGCGCCTTCGGACGGGCATTCCGTCAGAATGCCGCCGCGACCCATTGCGAGACCGGCCGTGCTTGGTGGCAGACGCGCCGAATGCGTCTGCCGGGCAGCAATTCGCACGACAGATATGCTGCCACACCATGTATCTGCCTGCAGCACGAGTACAGCTGCTCGTCCGAGGCCGGCAGACAGGAAGAAAGAGGGGTGTAGCACGGCGCACGGAAGATGGAGCTGTGAAGAAAAGTCTGAAGAGCCCCCCTCCCCAAGCCACTCGCTGCCAAAGGTACGCCTAGATGCCACTGCGCATGGTCTTAGCCACCATCGCGGTCTCCGACCTACACCTTTTTGCCCCCTTCCCGACTGACAGTCTGTCCGTGCCTGGAGGTCAGAGCTGTCGGCGTGTCCGTTTGCATGCACGCTGTGGAGGCCACGTATGTAAGATACTGGCGCGCGGTCGATTGGATATCTCTACATAGTACGGAGTACTCCGTACATGCCCAAATCGCACGCGACAGACACGCGCAGACCAACTCCGTACCACGACGGCGACGTATCTTATGTATCTTACGAGTACTTCAAAGCATAGCTTGCCACTACGTTGTGTCATGGAAACCAACCGGAAGGAGGCTGGTGAAGGATAGATGCTTAGCTAGGTAGTGCGATTGATCGACCCAAACATAGCAGGCTAAAGCACGGCGGGCACGTTGCAGCCAATAATGCGGTGCTGCATGTTTTTTTTTTTTTGCGCCAAGAACAATCCTGCAGAAACGAGCAATGCAGGCAGTTGTGGGACCGGTGAGGGTGCTCTGGTGAACGGCGTACGAGGAGGACAGCCGTTTTTGTCTTTAGGAGTCGCAATGTTCGGTCTCCCTATCGCGGCGACGTGATTTGCAAACGTCGTGAGCTGGGTGAAGAATTTGAAATGTGGAAATCGGACGTGCTCACCAGCTGAAAATGTGCTCATCCCTGCAAAGCGGAGATCTCAGGTTGATGGGGCCCTTTAGTGGCTGGGAGATGTCGTGTGTCTGCCTCTACCAAAATCTTAGCTAGATACAGTGAGAGGCAGCTAAGGTAGGCGCTAAGGAAAGAAACCGAACTGGGCGCTGCTTGGTGTGTTCCATGGCCCACCACAGCGGACAAAAAGCTGACGACGCCTGTGCAGACCCGTGAGATTTAACGCCGATCTCATGATACAGTCGGTATTCCCACGTTCTCAGTGGACCAGCCTGGTTGTTGGGGATCGATTCACTGCTTTGGGCTCATTGGATGCTGTGTAAGATACATAATACAAAGCTGTACACTGTACAGACACTTCACAATCTCACCGGATTGGATAAACTATATGTACGAGTATGCTCACAAGGTTCTACTTGTAATACCTGTTTTCGCATATATCGGCAATGATCACTTCCAACCGAGTAAAGGCGAAAGTACGGAGTAATCTGTAATCTGTACACACTGACGCTCTGAATTCTCGGGTTTAATCGATGCAGATCTCATCTACGACTGTGGATGCCTCCATTCCTAGAATAGATTGTAGAGCATACGAGTAATATGTACGTCTACCGACTATCCGTACGTCTTTAGGAGAAATACGTTGCACCGCCCACATTGTACCCCGTGCTTGCAAAACCTGTTGTGACCACCGGCAGTTTTCGACCTCTCGCTTCCTGCAACGTGCCGCCGGCCAAGCATTAATTTCCTGTTGTGCTCCCCAGGAATAGTACCTATAAGATTGTACTCGTATTCGTGAATGCCTCGGCTACGGTGTGCTCGTCACATGATGCCTCATGTGACTTGTAAGCACATCTTCTGTGGCGTTCTGTGGCGTTCTGTGGCGTCCTCTACTCAGTACATTTTGTTATTTTCAACCATCGCAGTCTGTATCCAACGCTCAGATAGATGCCTTGATACCACGACAAAACCTTCACAATCGCTCCCTTTGAAGACCTCTCCAGCAGACAGAAGCTTTTCGCTATCAAACTCAACGCGAACGAATCAAGATGGCGAACTTTCTCGCATCCATTTTCGGCACGGAGCAGGACAAGGTAAGCAGTCGCGAGAAGCCAACCGTCCAACGCGATCATAGCTGTTTGCTGACATCTCCCCCCTCTTTCTCTAGGTCAATTGCTCCTTTTATTACAAGATTGGCGCATGTCGTCACGGTGATCGCTGCTCCCGCAAGCATGTCAAGCCGTCCTACAGTCAGACGATCCTCATGCCTAACCTGTACCAAAACCCGGCCAACGTCTCCAACGGCATGAACGCCTCTCAGCTGCAGAACCACTTTGATGCTTTCTACGAGGACATTTGGTGCGAGCTCTGCAAGTACGGCGAGCTGGAAGAGCTCGTCGTTTGCGACAACAATAACGACCATCTCGTCGGAAATGTCTACGCCCGCTTCAAGTACGAGGAAAGTGCCGCTTCTGCTTGCGATGCCTTGAATGGCCGTTGGTATGCTGCTCGGCCCATATACTGCGAGCTATCTCCCGTTACCGACTTCAGAGAAGCCTGCTGTCGACTCAATTCCGGCGAGGGCTGTGTCCGCGGCGGATACTGCAACTTCATACACCGCAAAAACCCGAGCGAGGAGCTTGACAACGAGCTGCAGCTGGCCACAAAGAAGTGGCTGAAACTACGCGGCCGCGATGAGCGAAGCGTCAGCCGGTCGCCCTCTCCAGAACCCACCCGTCGGCGATACTGATGGGTTATGTGGATGTTAAGTTTACCTATCAGAAGAAGGAGATTTGGGAAGGCACAACAGTGTATTGTCTTGGCGTGGAGATGAGCTGTGTCTTTGGGGAAAAGGAGTGGATGTGCTTTCAACAACAATATGTGACTTCCTGGGTATTCGCAGTTCACATTTGACGCATCAAAGGAGTTCAGGCGGCGGTCGCTATTTCTCTATAATGGAGTTTGTACATACACATAACTTGTTTTCGGGGACAAGAATGAGCTGTCCTGTTTATTAATGTTTAACGGGTATCGGTCTCTACGTTTATTCGTGAAGCAAAGTGACAATACAAAATCGATCTTATTAAAAAAAAATTGAGATACAACATTTCTCTGCCTATGCTTTCACTGTTTGGTTGTTTCCTGAACTCTTCTTCCCGCTCTTCTTCCCGCTCTTATCCCCTCGGTTCCATTTCTTCACCCGGAAAGCCCAGTACGAGAAGACAGCAACAAAGATGTTGAAACCGATATACGCCCACATGATCCCGAAATTTCTCCACCGCTCAGAATAGAAGATGCTGCTCTGGGCGAGATACTGGTCTGCCACCTTCAAAGAACAATATCTGCAGTTCTCGGTGTCATTTGGGTTTTGCAGATTCCCAGGAGCTTGGGTCAGGTATGGCGCCATATAATCACCGCAGGTCATTCCTGCGGGCGGGCTGAAAATGCTCGTCTCAGATGTAGAGCAGTCGACGGCGCGGCCATGGAGTTGCGTAGAAACAATGCCTGCGACCCAGTAAGTGAACGGGCTGACACGGTACATGAAAATCCAGAATCCCGGAAGAGCCGAGGGTGTCTGGAGGACACCACAGAAGGTAAGGCTGAACAAGAGCAGGAGGGTGACGATGCTAGCTGCAGTTTCGGCATCGGGCATGGAAGCGATAGTCATTTGGGCGAAGGAGCTGGCATAAAGCATGAACTGAATGCAGAACAGAAGGATGAGGCCCTGGCGGGCCGACGACTGGACGCCAATGACAGCGTAATAGAAGCTGGCATAGATAAGAATACCAGTTAGGATCTGATACGGTATTTCGACGATAACATTGGCGATCATGAAGGCCTTCCAGGAATAGGCCTTGCTGGGACGCTCCCGCACTTCATACAGGTCACGCTGGGTAATGAAATGCGGTTGGATCTGATGGGAAGTTTAGTGAGAAAGAACTGGTGGCATAGGTTGGCGGCGTGACTTACCTGCTGGACCAAGGTAGAGAATATTGTGATCACCATGAACACGGCGAAGATGACATTTTGCATGCCCGCTAGCGTACCGTCGGCTCCGAAAAAGGAGAAGCCAATGAACAGGCCAGCCACGGTGCCGAGGATGAACTTTGAGAAAACATAGGTTGGACTGCGCCAGTATTGCTGGAACACGCGGGTTGTGACTGAAGATAGCTGAGCACCAAACGGCATGGCAAACTCATCGCGAGAGTGCGGGTCCTCGTGAGTGGCAGGCGGCTGTGCAGCGCGTTCCACATGGATGCGTTCGATTTCGGCCATCACGTCTTGGCGTTCCCAGCTGTTGTTCCAGACGTCGTGCCAATCCTCACCTTGTGAGTTGTTGCCGCGGTTGACGATGTTGAGCATGTACTCGGCTGGATTTTCCTCATCGCCACACTTTTCAGCGCCGTGAGCATCGAAATAGTTGAGCAACGTCCTCGAGTTCTCCCCAATATCGCCAAAGTAGACAGTCTTGCCACCGGCTGCGAGGAACAGCAGCCGATCGAACTGCTGGAACAAAACTGCACTAGGCTGGTGTATGGTGCAGAGCACAGCCTGGCCGTGGTCAGCCAGCTTCCGGAGGAAGGCACAGATAGCCCATGAACTCTGGGAATCGAGACCGCTGGTGGGCTCATCGAGGAAGAGTAGCAGCTTCGGCTTGGCGGCCAATTCGACACCGATGGTCAGTAGTTTTCGTTGTTCCACATTCAATCCTTGGCCAGGGACACCGACGACGGCATTTGCAAAGTCCCGCATGTCCAACATATCGATTACTTCCTCGACAAAGGTGAACTTCTCTTCTTTGCTGACGCTTTGAGGCTGACGAAGCATGGCACTGAAACGGAGACTTTCACGAACCGTTGCCGTCGACAGATGCAAATCTGCCTTGGTTAGCGATGCGCCTGTTATGCTATGTGTAAGGGCCTGGGACAAGCTTGCCTTGTTGCTGAACGTAACCGGTATTTCTTTGGAAGCTAGCATCGATATGCTTTCCGTTGACAAACATATCACCCGTGATGACACCCATCGTAGTCCTCTGAGCTAGGGCATCGAGCAGTGTTGTCTTGCCAGCACCACTAACTCCCATTAGTGCCGTCAAAGTTCCAGGCTTTACCCAGCCGGAGACATGGTTGAGCAGCCGACGGTCGTTTCCCTTGATTGTAACATCATAAACGACATCACGCCAGGTGAATACATCGGTTTGTGGTTCGATAGCATCGGCCTTTTCGTTTCCGTCTTGTTTCTTTGAAGCTTTTGTCATGTCTTCGGTGACCACACTCTTGCTGCCCCCGTTCAGGAGATATGCAGGAACGTGGCCGCGTTGGAAAACCAAGACCTCAGCCGAGCTGGTGGTTTGCGAATTTAGTTCGGTCGAGACGAAGTAAATAATCATAAAGGCAAACAAAAATGCAAGTAGAATACCAAAGTTTCTCCAGGCGTGCGCGTAGTAGTACTTGTAGTGAACACCGATAAAGGCATCTCCGCTGACTGTATGCTGCCCAGCAACCGAGCTGGCAACTGAACAAATCCAGGAATCGCCTATCAAGGGTGTGTAGGCAGGGATAATGCTCGAGCAGGTAAACGAACGGCCATGAAATTCGTTTGCAATAAGAATTTCAAAAGCGTAGTAGACAGGGTTGATCCATCTGATCCAGCTAAACCACGGGTGCATCTTGGGCACAGTAACGACGAATCCAGTATAGATGACAAGAGCCAGAACCATGACACCGGCCAACATCATCGCCTGAGACACAGTTTTTGTGATGGCAGCTAGGGTACGGAAGATGGCGCTCATGACAAACGTCGTGGTATACGTGATAAGGAAAAATAAGAAGAACTGTGCCGGTTCGCGTCGGAGGCCCGACATGAAGTAGACGATGAGGTTGAAGATGGTACCCGTGGCGAATTTTATGGGAATATCAGATACAATGCCAGCCAGCGCTTCCGTGTAGGGATGATAAAAGGCGTAGGCGGCATGTTTCTCGACGATGGGGCGTTGTGCATACAGTTTGTTGATTTCGGAAATTGCCGTCAAGGCGTTCATGAGAATGGCCTGGAAGATGACGGAGCCCTTGGCATAAAAGCCGGCTGTTGCATTGGGCGTGCCGTAAAATACAGAGCCGATGATGAGTGCCAAAACAACCTGCATTACAGCTTGTGTTGCAGTAGCCGAGATGTCGTTTAGGATGCGCTGGTATGCCCGTTTGGTGGTGAGGCGCACCTGCATGGCTACACTGATGATATAAGGCGACTCTGGCCGCACGTGCTTTGCCTGGCGTTGCTGCTTGTTTTCCCGCATATTCACGGCCGTCTGGCCGTGCGCGTCGATGGGTTGTATGGTCTCGTGCTTCTGCATGGCATCCCGAAGGGCCTTATAGTCGGGCGACTGGTGCCAATATGCCTCAAATTCCTCTGGTGTCCGTGGAACTTTGTTTTCCATTCCCTCACGCGCGACCCGTTCCTGCGGGTTGGTGACGGATGTAAGAAAATCACCGGTGGTCTGCCGTTGAGGGCAGAACCATCCCATGGTTTCAAAATAGGCCTTGGCGGCAGAGGCTGGGCCAAAATAGATCTGGTGGCCTTCATAGAGCACGACAGCCTTGTCAAAGAGATCATAGATGGCTTGGCTAGCCTGGTAGATGGCCACGCAATGAACACTGTGGGTGAAATCGGCAGCCAGCCGCAGGGACTGGACAAACTTCAATGCGGTGGCGGAATCTAGGCCGCGGGTGCTGCAGAGGAAGAAAGTAAACATCAGGTCGGAGCTTCAGTCTTGGTGACGGCAGTACAACCACTGACCTGTTATCCCAGGCCGCAATGGGCGCTCCTGCCAGCATCATCTCGGCAATGCTCACACGCTTTCTCTCACCACCAGAGACGCCCCGAATGAAATCATTGCCCACTTTGGTGTTGTATGTATGGCTCAGGCCGCAGACGGCCATGACGATCCGGGCGGCCTGCTTGATGTGCTCTTCGCGCGTAATGGCATGGATTCGTTTCGATGGCGTGCGTGTTGCAGCTGCAAATTCCAATGTTTGGCCGACGGTGAGGTGAGGGAAATGCTTGTCGACCTAAAGAGAGGTTAGTTTTGCCCCAGATGCTGTCTGCGACAAAACGGGAAGGAACGAACCTCTTGGTTATACATTGCTTCTCCCTTGAATTCCTTGATCATGTGTTTCATGGGGATGCCGTTGTAATCAATTGTCGAGTGGTCGCCGATATTCAGCCCATGCAGTTGTCCGGTGATGGTTTTGAGCAGGGTGCTGCATCCCGACCCCGGTCGTCCGAGGACGATCAGCAGCTCGCCGCTCTCGACATGGCCGTCGAAGCCGTGCAGAATGGTCTTGTGACTCTTCTTGCTGAAGCTGAAGAACTCGCCAAGCCTCAATGGCATCTGGAGAACGGATCCCACCGTGCTCTGCAGTTGCAAGGCCTCTCCCATGCCGGAAACGGTAAGGTCTTTGTAGGAAATACCCAGACGTCGCTCCTTGAAACCCTCCTTTCGAAGATCTCTGATGATGCGGCGCAGGAAAACCCCGAGGTCGAATGATTTGCTAGAGGGATCCATGGCGGAATCGACCGCGCCAATGTCCACGCTGCCAGCCTCGGAGCCAGTGGCGATGCTCTGACGACGTCTTTGCGATATGGCCGTGGCGAGCATCCGCAGCTCCTGCACATCGCTCTCCTCCATCATAGCGGTCGAATCCCGTCGCTGGAGGCCATATGTGCCCGCATCCGACTCGTCGGGGCCGTTTGTTCGGATGGCCATGAACTCTTCACGGTCAGCCCCTTCGGATGACCGAGAAGATTCTGCCAGACGCAGACTCTCCTGCGACGCTGCCGACTTCGTCATGATGCCTGGTTTCTGATTTCTTGGCGTGCAGAGATGGTCCCCGGAGACGAACGGCAGTGGGAGCAGAGGATGATGAGGGATGGAGGCATGAGAGAGGGGAGGCCATTCACATAATAGACCATTAGTGCCTGGACTGTTATATATGACAGATTGGGCCACTACCTATTCAGCAAGTTCGGACTACGGTCCAATACGAGTTGCGAACGGAATCGCATTTTGTACAGATGAGCTTACTCACAGCCCAATCCCGTTCTTGTTGGCGGCCTGTTACTGTCAGCCAAGAAAAAGGTTGTAGATCGATTCCAGCTGCGCTGCATAGTACTATGCACTATGCACTCCGCTTCTCCACAACCAATAGTAGCCGAGACCGATCAAAGCTATGATTTGCTCTGGGCGCAGATCGGCCCCGGCATACACCCAGCTAGTAGGATACCTTACGTACGAGACGGAGCCACCTGCTCGTATAAGGTGTCTCGGAGTTTTAAAGAAGCCGTTCCATTTGCGGGCCTACAATTATAAGATAAGATACATAAAAAAGTTGGACGAATGCATCGACACGGGATGGCCAAGCACATGCCGATGACAGCAACGGTGGAAACGGCCGAATGTATCTTATCTTATGTCCAGTACCGGGGTTTATTAAGCGGACTTCGGGCTTACAGTGTCGATGCACTTACCGAAGTATCCATTTCCGGCTCAGCTTGCCAGGGCGGACTGCTTGGCAGCGGACTAAGCACTCCTGCTTTGTCCGTTGTCGAGGAGTAGGACATACGTAAGTGCCGCTGTGACAGGTAAGAGATTTCGATGCGCACCTATTTGTCATGATTCTTCACCATGAACTGCCGAGACCGAAGATCCATTGGCATATATGTGTATTATAACCCAGCGGGCCTGCAATAATGAAACTAGTATCGGGGGCCATGGCCAGGCGCGTCCTTCAGACTGCGCCATAGATTTGTGAGATTGGAGATTGCATGCATCTAAGATTCCAGAGCCAGCCAAAGAATGATAACTTCCCAACGAGACACCCCAAGAAATACGTCGCGAAAGCAAAATCAGAATCAAACCGGCAGATATGAGTCTCACGTTAAGTTTTTCTAGTCTTGCGCATCATGATATGCACTAGGTAGCTTGCTCATCTGGCAGATCCTTGGCCAAGTCTTTGTGGAAATCGAGTAAGGGGCCCGATGGGGCCGGCTGGCCAGTGGCCTGCAACGCCTTCTCAACACCGCTGAGACTCCCCTCGGTTGCCGCTGTCGTGGCAGGCGTCCTGTCGTTGTGGCCGACGTTGATCAGATTGCCCTCGACATGCGCGTGTGCGGCGCCACTGGGCGCAGTCTCCAGCGACTTCCGAGGCGGTATGGCCTGTACGCTGCCTCGCTTCGTCTTCTGCCCTGGCAAGACGGGGTAGATGGCGAGAATCTGAGCAGTTTGTTCGTCGACCGTTTTGCCATCACTAAACGGGGATGTTAGTTATTGTAGGCGATAATAAGAAGCCCAGCACTGGCAGAAACTCACATCTGAGCATTGACAATCCATTCCAAGTCTTCTTCGCCTTCTTCCGGGCCACCGGGGCCGCCCTTGACACGGCGAAAGAGGCGTGGATGCCACTCGAGGCCCTCCTGCGACCGCGTTGCGGCCTCCTCGCGCTGCATGTCCTCGACCTTTGTTTTTTCATCCGTCGCCAGCTCATGGTTCCGGTCTCTCACAGCCTGGGCCGTTTGCTGCCAAAGCCGTTGCGATTCGCGCTCACCCTGCTCAGCAATTGGCCGTACTGATGGCGAAGTTGGCTTCGCCTTCTGGGCATTGAAGAACTTCTCCTTTCTTCCAGTCTGAAAATTAAGTCGTGTTAGTGGTCACGATGCCCCCGATGCACGCCCTCGCCTGTCTTGCCATACCTGTAAGTTCTTGATGGACATTTCCTCACTCCACAGACCGGACAGCTCGCGCAGGACCTCTCCGGTCTTCTCGTTCCGAATGACACCGCCAATGGCATTATACGTGCCGCTCACCCAGCCCTTGGTCTTGAACTCGATATCTGCAACGAGACCGAGATCAGGGCAGCGCACAAAGCTGTGATCCCCCAGCTCGTACTTCATTTTGCCAAACAGGATGCCCCGTGCGTACATGTTTGGCTGGGTAAGGATACTAGATGGAAGGAGTCAAAATTGTCAGCCTGACGGCGGCCAAATGGGGGATTCAGCAGAGCGTACTATCGTTCGGGCTTGCCGTCCTTTGTCCGGTTTAGCAGGCTCAGGACAGCGGTCCCTTCCATGATGCTGGCGGCGGAGTTGCCCAAGAAGCGACTCCGCGGCTTTAGCGTGCCATCGACGCGGATATGATGCGCAGGGGCCATGTAGAAATAGCTGGACTTGGGCGGATGGTGCGAGGTTTGCTCGGAGACATAATAGCCCCGGGTGTTGTCCGGAAAGGTCCAGTAGCACGTAAAGACCTCGCCGAGGATGGGATTGAGAGGCTTTTTCACGCCCCTGGCAGACGTATGGTCAGTTCCGGTGTATAGACAGAGAGTGGCAGCAGGAGGCAGGGGAGGACCCACGGAGGCCGAATGTGCCAGCCGCTCAGGTAGAACTTGACGACAGACACGAAACGCTCGACAGGATCCTCGATGGTGGGTATGGGGAGGAGCATTTCGGGATGGCACATAAAGTTCGTTATTCTTTCCAGCATGCTGCGCGGCTCCAGGATAAAGGTCGGGAGAACAACCCTGCTGAGATCAGCGCCGGGCCGTAGCTGAGAGATGATATGCATCAGAACTGGGGCACAAGTGTCAGTGGACGGTTAAAAGACAACAGAGCATTTCATCCTTGGCTCGCACCATTTCCCTGCTCGGGCTCCACGATAAGCGTGTCATCCTCCTGCTCCTCGCTGGACTGGACCGGATGAGCACCTGTTTGGAAGATCATGTCAGCGTACGTTTGCGATGCGACCCTTCAGGGGCGAAAGTAGGTGTGCTCTCGCGCTGCGATACGAGCAAAGGCCAGGGACTTGTCGAAAAGGGGTCGGGATGGCATACTGGCATTGGAAGCTGCGCGGCGGCGCGTGCCGCCCACTATGCTCAACATGTTGAGGGTTTGTCAGGAAACAGACACAGTGTGTCGTTTCTTGTGATTCTAGCGGTAAACCGTGGTGGAGGAGGCAAGGGCTAGGCGGCAGGATATTAGGAAGAATAGAGAGGCAAGCAGCCGGATGAACAGGAAGTGAAGGAAAGCCGAAGGGCGGAGCTGCAAGGCCGAAAGATGGAGAAATTCCTAGGGGGACCCCACGAAAGATCGTTGCGTGTGGACTGCAGCTGCGAAACCCTTTCTTTTTGTTTCGCTCTTTTTTTTCAACCTTCTCCAGGCTTAGGTAGATTCGGGGGGTGGGATGTGACCTACGGAGTTCAGCAAGGGCCGCGAGGTAGCTGCGGGGCAGTGGATGACGTTGATAGCGGTAAAGCGCACGGGGCAACTTCCGAGAGTAGGGAGTATGGCTGGGGAAATGCTGCGCCACAGTTGCATTGTCTGGATTGTGCGCTATGCGGCTCAGGCGAATGGGAGGGCGGCAATGACCTTGCCAGCAAGCGAAGTGACTGGCGTCGTAAGAGGCCGTCCTCTAATACGGATTGCTGGGCGGCTGGGATGGCGGCATAGTAGGGACCGACGGGGAGGTATCTTGCGAAAGAGTATCTTACGTAAGCGTTTGAAGGGTGTTTCTCTCTATAATTAAGTGGCATTCCTTTGTTTTCAGCAGGTCTGCCAAAGAGGCAGCCAATGGGCTGTTATCAGAATGGCAGGCGAGGCCCAATCACGTGTCAAGAGCGTCCCGTTCTTGCCAAAGCTTAATGGAGATATAGCTTCCGCCCTGCGATAAGTTGTATTTTGGCCGACGACAGACTGGTGGCAAGAGGCGGCTAAATGCAGAGGAACAACAGGGGCAGACCGTTGGTGGCAGTCGTAGAATATCTTACGTGTACACCAATACGGGGAAGGGCGCTGGGAACAGGGAACACGAGCCAGACTGGAACGCAGCCTAGAAGTGACAATCCATGTACGCGTACTCGTGTCCAGACAGGCGCTACGATGCAGCTCCACCGCTCCTACCCAACAAGCACTCAGAAGCAGACGAAGAGTGGAAGAATGCACAATCGAGAGATTACTTGAATCGTATGGCACACGTCCAATCATAAAATTGGCTTCGTACTGGTCGTCCTGTAAGATACGATGTGGTGCGATGTGGATCGTCTTGGCGTTTGTTTTGCTGGGGCTCCTCAGCTGGACTGGCCAGATCCCCCTCACCGTTCTGTTTCGCAGCGGTTTCCGCAGCAGCAGCATCTGTGGCCGTTGCGTGCAAGCGGTCGGCTGCGGCACGGGCAGCGGCCAGAGAGCCACAAAGGGCGGCGTCCAACAGCGGCTGCGCCAGGAAAGACGGTGGAAATTGGGGAGTGCTGGACGACTCGTATTATATCCTCTGCCCAGATAGAAAGAGTGGAGCAGCAAGGTGGGCTCTGCCGGTTTTGGACAATCGCGGTTTCTGTCTTGTTCTGAAACATCGCAGGGGATGACAGAGGCGGGAGGTAATTACGAGCTCCTACCAAAATAGACGAGCAGGAGAGCGAGACCGGCCAAACACTGACTTGGGCTGTCCTTCCATGTGCTCCTGCCGTCTGTATTTTCGCTTTGCATCCCCCTATCTTGGCATATCTTCAGTCTTTCCAACGAGCACGCTCTGCCGCTCAGCAAGTTCCCCGCAAACTCACCGCACTACTGCTGCGCCCAACCGCTCGACAGAAAGGACCTCGCCGACAAGGGGAGCCGCAGCGGCATACAAGACGAGTCCGGACAGATCCCGGCTTGCTCTGACGGACCCTTTTTCGGTTGCCCCCTGGGGAAATACCTCGCCTTATCAGCCACGCTTTTCCTTTTCTTGGTTTTCCCATCAGCCAAGCCAGCCTCTTTCCCACCTTTCGGCCTACCCTCTTTCGACAGACGGCCGTCGATTGCTGCTCTCTCCTCCCATCAACGGTTCGCGTGCCCCTTCACCCTCGGCCATGGACCGTGACCATGGCATCGCGTCGACGCCTGGCCCGGATGACACCCGGTCGCGAAAAGGCCGACTGATGGGCAAACTGTTTGGCGGCCGCGACCGAAAAGTGTCCAACGAGCTGCGTGGCGACGACGCCGAGATCAATGCTTTCCTGCACGGCACCTCGAGCCCGCCGTCGGCGCCAGCTGCCACGACAGGCCCTACATTCGACACCTTTCAGGTCGCACACAGCGCTCCGCCTCAGCTGGCGAAGCTGGACACGCGATCTGTTTCTCGCTATCCCAACGCCCTGCCGGTCGACCGTGGCAACTCGTCCCAGCAGAGCCTGCCGAGCAGCCAGCAGTCCCGCAGCCCCCCGCCGAGCTACTCGGTGTCGAAGCCGGCGAAACGCAACAGAAAGGGGCTTGTCGTCCGCTTTGCAGACTCATACCCAGACATTATTGGCGAGGGCGGCGATGAGACCGAGGCGCCTCCGATGGAGATTGGCAAGCAACGACGTGCCCGTGCGGCCAAGCCGGCCGTCTCGCCCCTGCTTGGCATGCACAACCTGGCCCGCGGAATCCCGACGGAAGCACAGCCGGCCACGTTGCCAATACGCTCGCCGCTGCCTGTTCCGCCTTCACAACGCTCCATCTTGCAGCAGTCACAGCTCGAGTCACAACAGCCGGCGGCCCAACCGCCGCTCCGATCGCAGCAGCCGTTCTCTCGGCTGGGTCCCGACGACGACAACTTCGTTCCGCGTCCGCTGCGGAGAACACAGACGGGCTTTTCGACCATATCCGATCCGTCCTCGCCAGACGACGACCAGCCGCCGTCTCTGCCGTCGCCACCGTCTCTGCCCAGCTCGCCTGAGCGGAACCCGTCTGGGCCTGCGAAGCTCCCGGCCAAACACCTGTCCCCCTCGCCGTTCCTCGGTGCTCCCGTCTTGACCCGCGCCGACAACCGTCGGTCGTTTATCGAGATTCACCAGGCAGAAATGCGCGAGGCCGAGGGCCGTGCTCTGGCCAACGCTCTTCGCGCCGGTGTCAGCCCGCCGTCCAGTCCGGAAGTCGAGCAGAAGCGGCCGCCGTCCCCGAGCAGGAGGTCGCCGGCCAAGAACGCGCCTCCGATGATCCCCCCTCCGCGACACCCAGAACACCGAGGGCCTGCCAACCGGTTTGAGTTTGACCCGGCGTCCCCCTCGGCTGCGTCGCCCCCGCGACGCATGCGTTCGGAGCGCTACCGACCGCTGGCCCGCGACCCCAGCCCATCGTCCGACTCGCCTCCCACCTCGGCTGTGGAACGGCCATACAATGCGTTTCGGCGCGATATTGGCAGCGTGTCTGTCAAGGACCGCGGAGCCTATGCCTTGGCCAACGCCCCCAGGGCCATGCAGGACACGTACGATGCAGCCCAGGCTGCGTCTGACGAGGCCTTTACTCTGTTTGTCACGCGCATGCGCCACCTGTTCGAGCTGTTCCGCCTGCACTCGGAAACGGTGAGGCCGTTGTCAGCAAGCACCTCGGAGGATCTTGCCCGCGCGGCGCTGTGGTGGTTTATTATTGGCCGCATGGCTCTGGAGAACGTCATGCGCGAGCGCTCGGCCGCCGGCGGCGCACCCATGTCTCGCGGCAACGAGTTTGCCATGCAGCAGGCGTACGCAGACCTGGCAAAGGCGTACTGGATTCTGGAGGTCGTCTTGCCCGACATTTTGGCGGCGAAGCAGAGCCCGATGGACACCGAAGTAGGACAGGTGCGTTCTACCCTCGTGAACAACCTGCGCAAGCTGGCGACGTCGATGAAGCGGAACGACCTGCTGCCGCCCGAAGACGCCCTCCTGCCCCAGACCATCGACAAGGCGATATGGGCCGTGTACCCTCCTGTCAGCTCCGACGTCACCACGCTCCTGTGGGGCAAATGGGGCTCGAGCCTGGCTGCAGCAGCCTCGCCCGTGTCGGCCATGTCGATTCTGGAGGCCATACCGGTGTCGGACAATGGGCAGGACTTTGTCTTTAGCCGGGTCTGGGCCGACGTGTATCTGACCGAGCAGGGCCGGGAGTCGTCGCACCAGGCACGACTGCACTTCCCCTGTCTCCTGACCGTGGCCAGGCCGCAGAAGCAGCCGACGCTGGAGGTGATTGTTGCGAGCCAGAACGGCACGGTGCAGCTGCGCGTGCAGGGCCGGAAGAACGCCGGGCCCATGTGGGAGGACGTGCGATGGCGCCCCGAAACGTTTGCACTCGAGATGAAGATGCCGCGTGGGTTCCTGCTCATCATCCAGCTGTCGAAAGCAGACTACGGGCTCCTGTGGAGCATGTACGACTTTGGAGCCAAGGTGCACAACCAGCTGTATCCGCGCAAGGACGAGCACATTCTGTTCCGCTCGACGCTCAAGGCGTTCCAGTACTTTGAATCGGGCCCTCCGACGGGCAGCTTCCCGAAAGAAGCCGTGGCGGACTGCGACGTGGCGCTGTTTGAGAAGATCGTGTCGGAGAATGCGGCGACAGGACGGCGCAACTTCCACCGCGGCTTCCGGTTCGCCGTGGTGTCGGGAACGCGGACGCGAACACTGTACGGCGCGTCACAGCTGTACCTGCCGGAGGCGCCGGTGCAGTTTAGCTTTTTGCGCGGCGACCACGGCGATCCGGCACTACTGCTGCGGTTTGAGAACAGCCGGTCAAAGGGCAGCATGGTGCTGTCGTTTGGCCGGGAGGACGAGCGGACGCAGTTCCACATGTTCCTGGCCGACACGGCGTTGCAGAGCAGCGAGCGGGTGGTGGTCAACGTGCCGGTGACGTCGCTGCAGGTGCAGGCGGCGTCAACGGCCACGTCGACGTCGAACAAGGCGATTGCAGCGTTTGGGAACAACGCGCTGTCGGTGTTCAAGAAGCTGGCGTTCAGCCGGCTGCGGGTGGTCAACGACGACGACGAGGCGGACACGACCAGCGCGGCGACGGTGCTGGCAGAGAACCTGCGGATCATCATGGAGTTTGGCGACTGCACGCTGACAGACCGGATCAACGTGGCGCCCGGGGAGCTGCGGCTGCGGCTGGACGTGCGGGACAGCAACTGCCTGGTGCTGCTGCGGCAGCCACAAAAGGACCTGACGCTGTCGATGTCGGAGGTGCAGGTGCCGCGGGAGATGGGCCGCGAGCTGGCCGAGGGCCTGGGAGCGGTGGGGACCGGGGCGACGTGCCGGGTGCTGCGGTTCCCGACGATGGCCGACCTGCACGCGGTGCAGGCAGCGATCACGGGCTACCAGGTGGTGTTTGACGGGATGGCAGCCATGTTTGCGATTGCGCGGCGACGGATGGTGGTGCCGATCCACAAGAAGTGGGAGGCGGGCACGACGCGGATCCAGGTGGTGGTGCAGCCCGACACCAAGGTGACGCAGCTGCTGGCCTTCTTCCAGGACTTCCACTACGGCCAGTGCATGGGCCTCGTGCTCAAGGGCACGGACGTGTTCGAGGCATTTAGCCGGAGCGGCAAGGCCGGGCTGAAGATTGACGACGCCAAGTTCCCGCTGCCACGGATGCGGACAGGAGACGGCGCCAACGGGGGCCAAGAGGGCGGCGGCGAGTTTGACGAGACGGCCTTTGTGTGTCTGGACATGCCGGATCTGCCGGGCGAGCACGACGACATCTCGATCTTGTTTGACAAGGAAGAAGGCAAGTGGGCGCCAGCACCCCTATTTTCCCTATTTTCGCGGTGAAGCGCGCGCTAACACGGAGCAGAACGGGACCGGCTGGCGACGTGTCTGCCAGCACGAGTACGGAGCTCTCGTACGGGCAAGAAGCACTAGGCCAGAGGGCGGCGAGGGTGGTTTCGGGTTCCTGCATTTGAGCATCATAGATACCCTAGAGCGGGGGCAAGAGAAGGCAAGGGCCAGCAGCCAGTACGATCAGCAGCCAGCAACACGACCAGCATGTTTCGGTGTGTTTGGGGGAATGCAGCGCAGCATTATGTTTGTATATTGGGGTAACAAGGCATCAGTGGTATCTAGGTATCGTCAAACAGTTAGAGGCAAAGAACGTGTACATGAACTGGCTAGCCAGGCTCAGGGCTCGGGAGGCTCGAGAGGCCCGGGAGGTTCGAGAGGCTCGGGAGGCTCGTTGTCGGCAGCAAAGAAGCCGTTGAGCATATAACGCAGGCGGCGGCGCACGCGAGCATCGACCGGCTGATCGGCCAGCAGGCTGAGGACGGCGGCGGCGACGGGGCTGTCTCGCGGGCCGGTATCGGCGGTGGTCCGTCTCTTCTTGGTGGACGAGAAGAACGGGTCGTCGTTGTCGTAGTGTTTCTCGTCCTGGGCAACGGTGCGCTTAATGCCGATGCTGGACGGCAGGGACGATGGGGTCGATGTGGCTGTGGCGGCTGTCGTGGCTGTGGCGGTTGTGGCGTCGGCGGGTGCTGACGAAGCAAAGGACGTGGCCACAGATGTGGCAAAGGATGTTGCAAACGAGGCGTCAGCAGTGGGCCACTGGTCACGTGTAACCAGCAGTCCCGGACCCCGTCGGCGACGGCTCGGCGTCGACGGCAGCGACGGTGCCGGCGTGGGCACCACGATGCTGTTGGGGCGGCTGCTGCTGCCGACGGCCAGGTCGACATCCATCGTGGCGGCCGGGCGCTCGTCCGCGAGTGCGTCCTCCTGTTTGACCACGCCGTTGCCGCCGGCCTCCTGTTCTTCGATCCGCCAGTTCTCGCGCTCAATGTGGCCGACCAGCGCGACGCAGCCGCGCTCCATGTCGCTGTCGAAGCCGGCGTCGCTGTAGGCGTGCGACTGCGGCGACAGGGGGCGGGCTGGCGGTGCGTTTGTTGCTTTTGCAACTGCTGTTGCAACTGCTGTTGCCGGTGCCGCGTCTGCGGCCGTGGCTGCCGAGCGAAAGTAGTGCGTGATGGGGCGGCTGGCCGGCCGGGATGGCGAGTCGCGGCGGCGAGGCCGTGGTGTCGGCGTGGACGGGGGCTCTGGTCGGACGGGTCTGCGGAGTCGTCGTCGTCGGCCGTGGCCGCAGCCGGCCGGCCGCTCGTGGGCGTCGAAAAGATGCGCTGTCGCGAAGCGGTCGAGGGCTGCTGCTGCTGCTGCTGTCGTTGTGGCTGCTGTCGTCGTGCGCGTGGTGTCGGCGTTGGCGTCGGCGACAGCGGCTGGTGGCGCTCGGCCTCGGGCGTCGTGCGGCGTCCAATGGACGTGCGAGACGATCTGGCCGGGGCGGCAGTGCCGTTGCCACCGCTGCTGCTCTTGGCAAAGTCCTCCCAGAGGAAAAACTTGCACTGGCGCCGGCGGTCCGCCTGCGCGCACGTGTAGAACCAGCGGCCCTTGTTGGGCCCCGGCTTGCGGGTCTCGCGCAGCATGGCGTCCCGCGGCGGCCTGCAGTCGCAGAGCTAGCGGCCGTCGTCCAGGCGGTGGTCGTGCCGCGGCCCGGCGACGGCATCACCGCGCTGGCCGTGTGGCGACCCGAGGCCTGTAGGCCGTCGGGGGCGGCGGGGAGTCCTCTGCATGGCGGGCGTGGATGGACGAGGTTGAGATGACGACTAGAAGGCTGGATGCTATTCTGCTACGGAGTCGGAGTATTTAGGCTTTAATGGGTAATGGGAGGCTGGCTGCACTAGTCCGCTTATGGCGAACGGTGGACTGCTAACGATTACCCACTTCAGCACAGTGCCATTATCAATCTTGAACGGTGACTCCTATAGGCGAATCACCCAAGATACTCTGTATTTATGTGCACTTGATGTCACGTGCTGCTCATCTGAACTGAAATCCCAAGAGGGTTATTATTTACAATGAGGTCTTTACAATCACATTACAAGTTGCTGGAACCCTTTGTTCCCCTTGACGCCCCTTACCGCCCTTGTATCCCGTTCCTTGTCCCTGATCGGCCGCTTTCATTCGTCTTCCGCTTCATTCGTCTTCCGCTTCATTCTTCTTCCGCTCTCCACCTCATATCTGGTAAAAGTAGTCGTCGTCCAGGCCCTTTCGACTCGGCACTGCCCCGGCGCCCGGCGGCGGCCCTGCATACACGGCCTCCAGCCGCACGTTGAGCAGCCGGATCTTGAGCCCGTAGTCGCCCACCAGGGACACCAGCTTGTTCGTCTCGGCCGTGATGGGCGCCTGGTGCAGCAGCATTAGCAGTCCGTCCAGCCACTCGGATGCGACCGAGTGGTTCAGCGGGTGCAGCGTCAGGATGGCCACCTCTCTGACCGCCCCGTCAGCCGCGTCTGCTTCTGCCGCTGTCGTCGCCGCTCCGCCCTGGCCGTTCTGCGCGTTCTCGTAGGCAAACACGGTGATCTTGGTCGACGTCGTCGGCGTCGGTCTTGCTGTCGGTCGCGTCGTCGTCGCCGTTCCCGACGTTCCGGCCGTCCCGGGCGGCCTCGCCTCGCCGCTGCTGCTGTTGTTCTCGCCGTCATCGCTCGCCGTCATCATCGCCGTCGTCGTCGGCGCCGTTGCTGCTGCTGCCGACACATTCGACACCACCGAGCTGATCGTGCTGAGGTCCACCTTCTCGGTCAACACGTCCAGCCCGGGACCCGGATCGGTTCCCGTGGTCGGCTGCGCAAAGTCGGCATAGTGCAGGTACCGTCGGTTGTGTGACAGCCGGACAAAGCGCCAGCCCTTGGGCTCGTACAGCCGTCGTCGGCCCTCGGTCGCCTCCATCGACGGCTCCAGGTCTCGTCGTGGCAGCGGTCGCGAGAACCAGGCCCCCTGCAGCAGACACCGCACCCGCTGCTCCTTGACAAACTGCAGCGCCTCCACGTGCAGCTCCTCGCGCACCTGGTGCAGGTGTGTTCCCCACTGGTCCTCAAACGACAGCTCCAGCAGCCCCATCTGCAGCTCGCGTAGCCGCCCGCAGCCGTGCTCCTGCAGCTCCTCCTCCACCTCGGCCACGTCTTTGGTCCGTCCGGCCTGGCCGACCACCTGTTCCACCAGGATCCGCACCAGCTCCGCCACCTTCTCAAAGTCCTCTCGCCCGGCCCCTGTCGCCTTCCACAGCCGGAAAAAGGCCTGCAGCCCCGCCGTGTGCAGCCGCGACCACTGCAGCACCAGCGGCCGGAAGATCCGATCCATGTCCTTGCCGTCTGCACCCCCGTCGCGCCCGCCGCCCATCCCGTCCAGGTTCCGGTACGGGCCCTGCAGGTCCTTGCTCAGGTCGTCCAGGTCGGCCCGGTCCACCTCAAAGTGCTCGTACAGCGTCAGCGTCACCGCGAGACTCGCTCGCGCCACCGGACATCGTTGGCTCAGCGGCCGCGACGACTGCTCCAGCAGCAGCTTCTGGAACCCGTCCTCGTTCTTGCGCACAAAGTCGGTCAGGTCCATCATGCCCAGGAACCCTGCCGCCTCAAACTCGCCTGCCGGGCTCTCCGTCTCAAACCCCAGCCGCCTCCACTTCTCCGGGTTGTGTCGTCGGCTGCCCTTTTTCGCTGATGCTGCTGCCGCTGCTGCTGCTGCCGCTGCTGCCGCTGTCGTCGATGTCTCGCCGTCCCCCCCGCCCCCTGCCACGATCGACAGGACGCCACTGCTGGCGTGATGCACCGTCCGGTCGGGCGCGCTGGCCAGGTGCAGGCCCTTGAGCGCACGGCGATGCTCCGGCCGCTCCAGGTCCACCCGCACCTCTCGCCACCGGCGCAGCAGCACCTTGGTCAACGACTGGAACTCGAGCAGCGGGTGTGCCAGGTCCTGCAGCGCCGAGCTCTGCATCAGGTTGTACACCGCCTTGATGAGCCCCAGGTCCTGCAGCCGCTTGATCAGCTTCGCCCAGTCCTCGCCGGCCGGCAGCGTGCCGGCCACCGACGTCGTCGAGGCTGCCGCCGACATATCGCCTCCTGCCGGCATCGGATCGCCCGAGACCGCGTCGCGGATCAGCGCGTTGACCAGCATCAGCGCGTTGGCGCACAGCGCGTGGTCCGCCGACTGCAGCTGCTGGATCACCAGCTCAAAGAACTGCGGATACACTGCCACCGCCGGCTTCAGCGCCCGGAACCCAAAATTGGCCGCCGCGCTGGTTCGCAGTGCTGACGCTGCTGAGCCCGCCCCGATGCCCACGCCGATGCCACGCGCCGTCGACGACTGACTGTGGCTGACCAGCGCCACCAGGATGCTCATCGCCCCCCGCAGAATGTTGACCAGCGGGTTCGTCACGATCAGCTCCACGATCCGCTCCACCAGATCGCCTGCTGCCGGCCCATCAAAGATATCCCAGCCCATGTCCACCTCCAGCAGCCGGCTCAGCGACTGCAGCGAGTATGCCAGCGTGTTGCCCCCCGTCGTCAGGATCAGCCGCCGCAGCACGATCAGGCCGCCCGTCGATATGAACACGTCTGCAAATGCCGGGTCGTTGATCGACGACTGCAGCTTGAACACGGCCATCTTGCGCGCCGCGTCCTCGTCGCTCGCCAGCCGCGACAGCAGCGCCGGGATGTCTGCCTGGTCCATGTCGAACGAGGGACCCTGCCGTGCTCAACACCCGCCGTCTGCCGTTCCGTATGGCTCGTCGCCGAGAGTCGTCGGTTCTTGTTGCTCTTCTCTGCTGCTGCTGCTGCTTCTGAGGGCTCGTCGTTGCGTCGTCCAGGCCGCTATCAAACGCTCGATGTTCACACAGGAAGAAGAATACTGCCGCATGTCCTCCCTCGTGCACAATGGCCTCCAGTTGGCTCTCGTCTTGGCTGAAGACGTTCAGAGGTGCCAAATTGACCAGTAGGTAACCAAGGGAAAGCAGCTTCGAGGTTCGTGTGCACGGACCTCGTCTGGCCAATGGGAGCCTAGCCTGCCTGAATAGGGGTTCAAGAGCTGCACCGGCGTGGATCCGGAAGAGTCTGTCTGGCTTCTCGGTCCTAGTTTTATTTGGAAAGTCCTGTTGGCAGTGCCTGTTCTGGAAGTACCGTTCACAAGGAAGGCCGCCTTACATAGTAGCAGTCTCGGACAGCTGCCAGCGCTGTGGAACTGCCGTGTTTACTCGCACCGCCTGTCTCTTCTTGGGTTAACTAGCCTCCACCCAAGATACGGAGTATTATGTACTCCGTTCTCCGTAAGATACGGATTACAATGGGTTGAATGACAGCCCGGAGCTGAAGCCGTCCTCCGACGAAACGCTAACGCCCGGGCCAACTGCACGTGTCTGCTCCGGGGCACCGCCGAACCCCCGCCCGTGCCTTGGAGAGGCTTTTGTTGCTTTTCGGCTCCTTTGACTAAAATTTGTATTTGCAGTTTGTGGTACCATTGTGAAGATGACAAAGCCAGCCGCGATGGGAGATAAGCTACAGATAGCACCTGCCCAAGCTGGCGGTGGCAAAAATGATCATGAAGCTAGAGCTTGCTTCTTGCTCCCGACACCTGTTTCTCGACTCTTGCCCACCATCTCGTCTGCATAAGAGCTTCCTTACAGAAACTTGTTCCCAGCCTTGAGACCGCAGACCTGCAAACGGAAAACAGACCATGGCTTCGTCACCACACTTCACCGTGCTTTCCAGCCAAGACCCAAGCCACGTGGCTGCCTCCTGCGAGCAGCTTGGCCTCTCTACAGACGAGTTTCGGGACCTGCAGCGCCAGAGCGCCACCGCCGCCCAGAGCGCCTACTGCCCGTACAGCCACTTTCCCGTCGGAGCTGCCGTCCTGACGCGGTACGGCGTCGACACGTCGGGCGCCGGCGCGCAGACTAGCAGTGGCCGCATCATCCTGGGCGCCAACGTGGAGAATGCAGCTTACCCCGTGGGCACCTGTGCCGAGCGTGTTGCTCTAGGCCGAGCCGTCTTTGAGGGCCACCGCGACTTCAAAGCCATCGCCGTGCTGGCTCCGACGGCGCCCGCCGAGATGCCGTGCTCGCCATGCGGAATGTGCCGTCAATTGTGAGGAGAAAAGACGAAAACGGACAAGACGAAGAGGCTATAAGCTGACATTCCTGCAGCATCCGCGAGTTCTGCGAGCTAAAAATGCCCATCCTCATGTTTTCCAAGAACGGAAACTACATTGCCGTCAAGCTGGAAGCAGTACGTCCAGGCCTTTTTTTCCTTTGTTGAAGGCGTCCTGACTAACGCGTTTGCAAGCTACTGCCTTTGTCGTTTGGCCCAGAAGCCCTCGCCCCCCCAGCAGCAGCGGCATAGCTGCGATCGAGACGACCGTCACGCTGCGAACCAACTGGAATGACTGTTGCTACTCCGTACCATATACTAGATTCAGATAGATCCAAGACTGCTATTCCGCCAAGGCTTATGCACTGCCTGGTTGGAGCCTAGCCAATATGCCTGTCATGTTTGTTTCGTCGTATTTGTGTTTCCTTCATTCCATATGCATGATTCGGTTGGCTGCCGCATTGAGGGCTAAGTGGCGAGCAGCCTTTTTGAACTGCTGCAATGCTGATGCAGAATCCTGATTCCCCTTGACAGTATCCACTTTGGACAGGAACGGCCTACGTCGTATGGTCCTTGTTGTTATGTACTCCGTACGGGTAAGATACGTCGTACGTCGCACTCAGCACAGCATGGCGTACGTCGTAAGCCACTGCACCTCGGGCAGCGCGACTACGTTCGGTCTCGCCAGCCTGAGATCTGTCCAGGGCTGTGAAGATGGTTGGCCGCCCAGACACGGCTGTGCCATCCACAGGGGTTGTCCTTCTGCAACGGTGGAAAAAGGGGACTGGCCGGAGGGAGCTTGTACCTCCCTTGACCGCCTCTGGCCGCCTGCTCCGAGCGGATCGCCTTGCTCTAGCCACGATGCCTCACTCCCTATCTCGAATGAACAAAGGCTCACGATGGAGCCGGAATGCTAGTGTCGCCCCGGTCTGAAAGGGGAAGTCGCCACCGTCCCAGCAATCAGGACCGACAATGCAATCAGATACGTTAGCCCACAGCCAGCATCGCATGACGGCCCCATCCTACGACGGAATCCCCAGAATAAAAAAACAAATCCTCTGTTCTCCGTAGCTGCCAACAAAGCCACCTAGCCGCCCCGGCTCTGCTCCACCACGCCCACCGAAACGGCCCAACCCAATTGGCCGTCCGCCTGCCTCGTGCCTTCCTCTTTCTTCCTCTCCCTCCTGCCCTTTCTTCAACAATCGGCAGAATAGGAAAGAGGCACAGGCGCCCCCCTCTCGGGCCCCCTCTTTTGCATTACTTCTGCATTCCTCCCTCTCGCTCTCGATCCGTGCTCCCCTCCTTTCTCAATCCCACCGCTTCCAACAGCCTCCCCCCCTTTCTTCCACCTTGACTGAATTACGCGAGCGACCCCGGCCAACAGTCACCGATCCCCGCCAAGAAAGACGGCTAAAGCCTAGCCCAGGGGGCATCTCATGCTCGATCCAGCAGTAAAAGCGAATGGCTCTGCTCTCTACGGCTACCTGTCTTAAGCATCCCTCTCGGTGCCTTTCTTCGCCCTCTCTGCCAGGCCGGGAATCAGGAGTCACGTCTACTGCCAGCCAGCCCGACTTGCGGGGCCACAAAACATTACTGTTTCCCTGTCTTGTTCAAGAGCGGTCGGCTCACCTCGCTTCCGAGTTCCGGCCAGAAACCCACCCGCCTGTCCCGGCTAGCATACCGTCACGTCTGATCGTCAGCTCCATCGGCGTCACCTGCCCGAAATGACAAGCTGGCAACGATCGCCTGCTACAACGTTGCTTTAGCCTCTGTCGAGACTATTGTACCGCTGCATCTGCCGTTTTCCTGTCAACCTCGACCGCTCTCACTACCCTCACCCAATCCATGCCTCCACCAGATAAGAGATACGAAACCTGAGAGCTCCTGCAAACGGACTGCACGTCAAGCAAGATGGAGCCTGTTCCGGAAACCGAGAGAATGGAGGAGTTCCGCTCGTCTCCCCTCCCGTCACTGCGGCTGCAGAGCTCATTCACATCCACCTTGGCCTCGCCGACGCCCCTCTCGCCGCGTTCTGCAGCCGACTCGGACGAGCATCTGCGAAAGCCGCCCACCATGCGGCAGTCGACCGAGCCTTCGTCGCCCGTCTCGCCATCCTGGGCAGCTTCGCCCGGCCTATTGTACCGGCCACGCACCACGTCGCCGCTATCAGGACACATGCGTTCGCGGTCGGCCGCCAGCGTAGGCAGCCTCTTTCCTCCGGCAATGGGCCGCACCCAATCGATGCCGGGCTTCAACGGTGCCGGCCACCTCCAATACGGTCTGGATCCGCGCATGTCCAGCCCTTCTCTCCACCGGCCGGCCTCCATCAACACCCGCACTCCTCGCAAGGCGGCGATCGAAGACGTCTTTCCCTCGTCGCCAACGCGCATGTCTGTCATTCACGATCCCGACCGCCGGCTGCTCGAGCGAAATAGCTCCCCCAATCTCACCTCGCCGGGGAGCGCGTCTCCTCTCGCCATAGCGGGCTCGCCCTTGTTGCGCGCCCGTCGGCCATCTTCGCCCTTTCGCCGCCTTTCTAACCCGAGCGCCACGCCCACGAGCCCCGGTGCTGCGGCTACGGCTAGCAGCGATGTCTATGGCAATGCCATCACAGGCCCTCCTTCACCAGCCGCGTACTCGCCTTCCTACCGGCCATACGACTACCCAGTCTCGGGCTCGTCCTACGGCAGCCTGGGCGGGCTCTCGTCGTCTTCTGTGCCGTCCACGCCTACATCGGCGCGGTCGCGGAGTCCGAGCATTTCTAGCCTCGAGACCATTCCGGATACGCCGGATGCCGAGGAGGCAGCTCTCGAGGCGGAGCGAATCGCGCAGCTCAAGGCGGCTGCCGACGCGGCCGAAGGCGATGCAAAAGGCCGGAGCAGCCTCGATATCCCTAGCCGGGGCCGAACCCTGGCCTTTGGATCACGAGACAAGCGGAAGCGATGGAGTGTCTGTGGTGCTGAACGGCGAGGCGATCTTGATTTGGAGACCATATGGGAAGACTGATCAACGCAGCCGAGACTCTTGTGTTCCTGCATTCCTGCTTTTGCTTTTCTGCATTCTTGCATTCCTGCATCGCTCTTGAAAGGGACTCCCCCTGGTGGCTGTTTCCGATGTTTTTGCTTTATCACGCATCTCATCTTCGCCGCATGGCGGCCGAAGGAACCTCGGCGTTTCAGTGGGACAGTTTTTCTGATACCCTTCTCTGCATATAGTAGTATGTCTTCTCCAACAGCCTTCTTTCCACCTTCATTTTAAGTCTTTTCTTGGCTGTGCCACACTAAGCATTGCATCTTACACGGGGGAAAACAAGTCTTTCCGCCAGAGATGACGCGCAACGCATGGATAGGCACAAGGAAATAGCGATATATTGCATTGTCTGAAACCTAATCCCGTAATGGCCGTAGCCCCAAAACACCGTGATTCGTCCTGCATACTCCGTCAGAATCCCACATTTTCCCAAGTGTTTGCTATTTCCAGCTCTGGTTCCGTCTGTAAACAGGTCCCTCGGCCCTCTAGTCGAACGGGATGCGGCGCAGGACGTCGCCGCCACGCTTGCGCATCTCGCCAGCAGCACCGAGGCTGCTGGGCACACGGATGCCGCAGCAGTCGCCCCATCCGCTGGGATTGTGGATATGGCGGACGCCGCCCTTGTCAAAGACCTCGACGGAGTCCTTGCCGTCGACAACGGCGTCCTCGTCGTCGTCGTCGATATCGTCCTCGTCGTCCTCCTCATCGGCTGCAGCCTCGGCATGCTCCTCGCCAGGATGCTTTCCGGACGGCTCAGTCATGCCGACGGCAGGCGGGACGAGCGAGCCAAACAAAAAGTGCTGCATGACCGGAAGCTTGCGCAGGACCTCGGCCAGGAACATGCGGCGCATGCCGGCCTCGACCTTTGCCCAGGAGCGGGTGGCGGAGATGTCGTCCAGCATCGGGCTGTGCCAGCGGAGGCTGTTGTTGCTAGCAGGGTCCTCGCCAGGCCGGCCGGTGGCCACCTTGATGCTGTTGACAAAGCGCACCTGGCCGAGGTAGAGGTAGTCGTCGCCAAACTGCTCCAGGGTCAGGGGCTGGTGCACGGCGCGCGGCGTGATGAAGCGGTGGTCCTTGAGCTGGGCGGCGCCGAAGAGGAAGGGCAGGAACTGGTAGTCGTCGAGGCCCCAGACGCCGTGCGAGCCGGCTGGCTCGAGATAGTAGGTGGTCTGGATGCGGCGCATGAGCGCGAGGTAGCGCGCAAAGACGACCAGCACGAGGGCGGCCCGGTCGTCTGGGAGGTCCTCGTGGCTGTCGCCGTGGCCGTCTCGTGTGTTGGGCGCCTTGAGCACGCCGAGCTGGTAGAGGCACAGCAGCCAGACGATAAAGTGCAGCTCGTGCCCCGAGCCGTAATCGATGCGCGCCCGGTTGCCAAACGACTGGCCCAGATAGGCGGCCGCTTCGGCCACGGCGGCGTCATCGGTCAGGCCCAGCCGCTCGCGGTGCCAGGCCGGCGCCCGTTGCCGGACGAGGTCAACGAAGACGCGAAATCGCTTGTTGCCGAAACGAGAGCCGCCCGTCTCGTCGGGTGGACAGGACTCGAGCAAGTCTTCGGCCGCGTCGAGGATGGACAGCAGGGCGAAGATGACCGGCGAGAGCGGCCACTGCGGCGGCTTCTGGAGAGAGCGATGGGGAACGGGAGACGTCGTCGTCGTCGTCGTGGGTGTGTCTGTTTCCTCGACCGGGCCCTTTTTCGGGGTCAGAGCCTCGGCGAACACGCCGGCCGGCGTGTCCACGACGGCGTCTGCGAGCCCAAAGACCCACGCCTGTAGCAGCTCAAAGGACGGCGAAGCCAGGAAGAGGTCGTGGTCGTGCCGTGACAGAATGCGCCGGCGTGGAATGGCAAAGACGTGATGTTGCTGCTGGTTCTCCATGGCCGAAGGTGGCGGCAACTGCGGCGTCCGGGGCACGGGTGTGGCATTTTCTGGCGGCGGCTGGCGACGGCGAGGCTCCAGCTTCGGGATGCGGTCGCGCAGAGACGCAAGCGTAGGATGCGGCTGTGGCGGAACGGCAGAGATGGTCTTGGCCGGGATGCTGGCCGTGGCAGCTGATGACGACATGGCTGTTGCTGGAACCGTCGGGACGGTGGTGCTGGGGGCAGCCATCGTGGTGGCAGCGATGCTCTTGCAAGCCTCGGGCAGATGCAATCGAGATACGGAGAATGGCCGAGTGTCTGTGGTGCTGGTGGTCAAAACGAGCTGCGGCGACCGTCATTCGATGGCCGGCCTGATTTGTGTTTGAGGATGGGAGAAATGGCCCAATGCTCTGTGTGGCGTTGTATTTTAGCGCATTAGCGGCGAGCTATCTTGCGTTTGTGCGGGGTAGTTTGTGTCCAGGCGGGCCCTCCAGAAAGCTTAGAAAAAAAGAGTCTAAAGAGTTTAAAAAATCTTCATCTCCTGCCTCTTAACATCACTCAGCCGCGACAAAAACCAGCCGCAGCTCACGATGACGGCCCCGGAACTGCAAGCTCGGCTCGCCACTCTGCCCCGAGCAGACGGCTCGGCCACGTACATCCATGGTGGATACACCGTCACGGCCTCGGCCAACGGTCCCATCGAGGCCCAGAGACGCGACGAGGATCCCGATGCAGCCAATATCGACGTGGTCGTGCGACCGGCCGCCGGCGTTGGAGGTCAGCATGTTTCGAGTCTCTGCCTGCTGCCGCTGCGCGCCCCTTCCCTCCGTTCTAATATCCTTGCCTCCGCTGCCCCATCTCGTTTCCCTACCGTCTGTTCAAGCATACGATTTTTCTACCAAGGGGCTCAGCCTTTCGACCATTGACCCACGTGCTTACGCTCTTTGATATACAAATATACAGGTCCCAGCGAGCGCAACCACGAATTGATACTGCAGAAGACGCTGCAGGACATTGTTCTCGTGCAGGAGTTTCCGCGGTGCACAATCCAGGTTGTCCTGCAGATCCAGTCGGCGCCCGAAAACGACTATGCCAACACGAAGCTCAACCAAGCCGGCCTGGTACGTTGCTGCCGTCCCATCGGGGTCTTCTTTCCGGCCGCCCAGCGCGCTCATTGTGTTTTCTAGAACCTGCCTGTGCTGCCGGTGCTGCTGCAGGCAGCCGTGCTGGCCCTGCTCTCTGCCAGCATTCCCATGCGCACCATAGCCACAGCAGCCGCCGTGGCCATCCTGTCCGGGTCGATTATCAGCAGTCCGTCGCCACGGGACGCGGCCGCGGCACAGTCCCTGCACGTGTTTGCCTTTTCCGGCCAGGACGACGAGCTGCTTCTGGCCGAGAGCGAAGGCGCATTCACCATGGACGAGTGGGACAAGGCGCGGACGACAGCCTGGAAGATCTGCTGTGAGTCACGTGACAGTCTTTCTGGCCCAGGCGACATGGCATTGGACGAGGAGCACGACACCGAAGCGACGGTCAGCATGCGCGACTTTGTCCGGTCGACGGTGGTGCACAGAGCCGAGGATGTTCTCCAGTGGAAGCAGGACCGGAAGTGAACGGCAGAGGACGAGAGCAACGCGTAGCCTCCGGGCAAGACGAGACGAGGCCGCGGTGCCGGCTGCCTCTCACAGGGACCACGTCGATTCGGTCTGGGCCACCCTGCTCAAGACTGCTCGAGAAGAGCATGAGCCCGTCTCTGGACGCCCATCGCGCCGCGCATTGCATCCTTCTTCCCGTGGAAACAGTGCCGAGACAGAACGAGCGGAGGCATCTTCTCTCGCGCCTTCGCCTTTTCGTTGATGCGGTTGCAGATACCCGAAACGAACCCGTCAAGTCTTTCAGAGGGGCTGACGAGGACGGTCACCCAGTAAGCCAGCCTTTCCTCACTTGCATGAGAATAGATAGCCTTGGCACCAACAGTCTTGTTTCCTTGCCCCTATTCTTAGGGCCCCCTTCCCCTTTCGTCTATCCTCCGTCTGCGGCTCTCAAACATGACCCGGTGGGTCTTACTGGCACGGTTGCGTTTGGGATATTTTTGGTGGATATGAGGGACGTTAGTGAGAAAAAAGATTGTTTCATATTGGCTGCCCCAGCGCCCATGAGACGGCAGGGCTCCGCTACCAGTGGCCGCATGCTGTAGTTCTACATGTAGCTACGGAGTATAGGAGGAAGTACGGAGTAATATTGCCTTGCCTGCAAGATGCACCTTCTGTCACAGATACGGAGTAGGATCCTGTCACAGCTAATTAGCGAAACACGTGCAGCCCAGCACGCGGAGAAGGTGTCTCGACGACAACAGGAGCACGGCCAGACACAGCCAACAGCCGGTTGCCGTTACGCGCAGGGCTTGGAGAACGGCCCGTCCGTGAGTGTGATTGGCCGACGCTAGAGGAGTGCAGTGTGATGTGAGGCTGCTCGGCACTCTGTCAGCCCGCATGAGCGGCTCGCCCGTGCAGGCAGGCGGCGATGCAACGATGAAGCGATGAAGCGATGAAGCGATGAAGCGATGAAGCCATCTAGCGATGAAGCCATCTACGAATACGGAGTAGATGCTGCTAAAAGAAGCTCGTCCAAACCGGCCCTGATAGGAAGGAAGAACATTCCGGTCCGAACGGCAAGTGCAACCAGGGCTATTAGCCTAGGCAGGGGCCATAGCTCTGCATCTTATCCATACTTACTTTTCCTCACAAAGACAAAACACAGGATCCGCACCCAAGAGACGATACGACGGCACGAGCGACGGCGTAACCACATCGAGCCTGATGCGAAGACGGTGGAACGGATGCTCTTACTAACCCGGGCTGCCAGCCATTCTGGCGAAGCAGAGCCCCATCGTATCTTACCCTTGACGACAAGAGAGATTACGGACTACAACGTTGTCATTGGCGGCATCTCTGCCATCTGAGGTCTCCGGCTGCGAGTGAGATTCTCACCGCACCCCTGCCCCTGGACCACAGCAACGGCAGCACGAGCACCCCTCGCGGCGGCCCTTGCTGTCTACGGCTTCGATGGCGATCCAAGGGCAGCCGGAGAGGGCCTCTTCGTTTCCGTACAATGTATTAAAGCAACTGGCGGCTCGTCCAAACACTCATCTTGGGACTCTGCTTCTCCAGTCTTCTACTCAGTCGGCCCATTCCATTCTCCTTGCACCGTCAACAGCAAAGACACGAGCTCTGGAGCTCTGTCAGTCGGATCCAGTGTCTTTTGTTTATACTTTCCATTCCGTCCACACATCACAGCGCTTCTGCTCAGACCAATCAGTGCTGGACACTTCAAGCTTCTGGTGAGTTCTGGGCATCCAAGGACCTCCGACTCCTCGTCACGCCAACTCCGAGACATGGAAACCATTGCTGACAAGTCAACATCTAGCCGCACACCCCGACACAAATATCAGAGACGTGTTTCCCCAAGTGCAGCAGTGTTATCGCCCTGCTTCTCGCGCTTGGTGAGTTCTTGTCATGCTTATTAAGCAGATCGCACTAGTCGGTGTCCGGAGCTAATGTGCAGTCAGCAACCGATAACAAAGTGTCTCACCGGAGTCTACGGCACGTCTTCAGCGCTAGTGCACCTAAGTCCGCCCCAACGCAGAGCAGCGCAAATATTGAAAAAACTCAACAGGAAGCGAGATGGCCGGACTATCATCGCCCTCCACAGCGGTCCACCCCCCTGCCTTGGCAGTTGCTGGAGAAGTGCTATGTGTCCCAAATACAGCGCCACTACTCGCTCCGGTGGGCGGCAATTGTCTCACAGACCGGCCCAGGACGTCTTATAATACGGCATCTTCGTCTTCGTCTTCCATCCCCTCCTCAGACTCGCTTTGCGCTCCACTTTGGCAACAGCAGAGCCACGAGCACCAGTCCGCAGCAGAACAGCCGGAACAGCCAGAACAACCAGAGATCTCGGCCCCTCCGCGGGCTGCCGACCGTCTAGGCGATCCCCTGGCCCTACGCAGACCCCAATCGGCTCGTGCTCACCTCGGCACCTTGGAGACAATTCCTCGCCAGACCATCATGAAGGCCCTCGCATCTGTTGCCCGCGGCCACAAGCCCGAGGCGCTCTCGCTCAGCGGCGTGCTCAGCGCGAGCGTGCAAGCGTCGTCCTCCCCACCGATCGCTCCGAAAACGGACCCCACAGACACAATTTCCATCACGAGCACGGAAGCAACACTATGGGGTGACGATGCCGCCCCGACTGCTGTGCCTCCATCCCATCTGCTCTCGCCACCGCCGCTGCAGCAGGCACGGTCAGCCACGTCGTCGTCGCAGCAGCTGTGCGATGCCCTCAACGACCTGGCGCTGCGCAACGGTAGCAACACGCTCGGCTCGCCAGCCACACCGTCAGCAGCGGCCCTTTCAGCCCTGCAGTCGCCCTGCTACTACCACCAGCGGTTTGACGACGCCGTCGACATCGACAAGGTGCTCGAGGAGATCAAGAACGACGAGTACATGTCGCACTCGCGCCTGGTGCAGACGGCCACGGGCGTCCGCGAGGTGTCCAAGCAGCTGCAACGCCGGCCAATTCGCCGAGCCGTGCGCAATGTCATGATTGTCACAAAGGCCCGCGACAACGAGCTGGTGCTGCTGACGCGCGAGCTGGCCCAGTGGTTGATGGCCACGCCGCGCTACGGCTCCGACGTCGGTGTCAACGTGTACGTCGATGCTAAGCTGCGCAACTCGAAGCGCTTCGGTGCTGGCGGCCTCATGGCGGCAGATCCGCGCGGCCGCTTCGCCACCATGTTGCGGTACTGGACCCCGGACCTGTGCTGGTCCCAGCCCGAGAAGTTCGACCTGGTCATCACGCTGGGCGGCGACGGCACCGTGCTCTTCACCTCGTGGCTCTTCCAGCGCATCGTACCGCCGGTGCTGTCCTTCAGCCTCGGCAGCCTCGGCTTCCTAACCACGTTTGAGTACGAGCGCTTCCGCGACCACCTGGACCGTATCATGGGCAGCGAGGGCATGCGCGTGAACCTGCGCATGCGCTTCACCTGCACCGTCTACCGCAACGGCAAGACCAGCGGTGACGGCTGCTCGCCCGACCAGCTGCTCGAGGAGGGCGAGCAGTTCGAGGTGCTCAACGAGCTGGTCATCGACCGTGGCCCGTCGCCCTATGTGTCCAACCTGGAGCTGTACGGCGACGACGAGCTGCTGACCGTCGTCCAGGCCGACGGCTGCATCTTCTCCACGCCGACCGGTGAGAAGACCTTTTTCCACGTTTTTTTCCACGTCTTGTTCCCATGCTAACTTCGTCTCCAGGCTCTACCGCATATTCTCTCTCTGCCGGCGGCTCGCTCGTCCATCCCGACATCCCAGCCATCCTGCTGACGCCCATCTGCCCCCACACCCTGTCGTTCCGGCCCATGGTGCTGTCCGACACGATGCTGCTTCGCGTCTCCATCCCGCGCAACAGCCGTGCGACGGCATACTGCGCCTTTGACGGCAAGGGCCGCGTCGAGCTGCGCCAGGGCGACTGCGTCACCATCACCGCGTCGCAATACCCCTTTCCGACCGTCACTCGCACCGACACCGAGTGGTTCGACTCCGTGTCGCGCACGCTGCGCTGGAACACCCGGGCAGCCACCCAGAAGGGCTTTGAGGTCGGTACCGACTCTTCGGCCACAGCCGGCGCAGCCGAGAAGGACGAGCCTGACTGGGACATCGATACCGACTCGGGCTACTATGCCAGCGAAGAGGGCAGCACCAGTGCAAGCCCGCTGCGGCGACAGATGAGCCTGTTGGGCATGTAGCCTCCTGCTTTTGCCATCGATTTCTTGCCATCCTTCCCAGCGAGCTTCACGACCACTTTCACATTTACGTCACATGATCTTCTGCTTCTGTCATCCTCTTGTCCATCACTATCTTGTATTTTGTCGGCTTCCCTCGTATATAGAAGAAGAAGCGTCTGCGGATGTCAGGCACTCATGAATATAGTCCAGTCCGGATCGCGTGGAATGCGCTCCCTGCACACTTTTACTTTGCACTTGGAAACGTGTCATGCCGCTTGTGTTACCAAAGGGGAGATATGCATGACTATTAGTAATACAGAATATTGAGTAAAGTCCACAAAGCAAGCCGACACCACCCAAGACCATTCTACCCAGTTCAACCGTTGCGTCCCATATCGAGACACGGAACATACAAAGTACACAAAGCAAAGGACAGCAGAAAACATCATTCAAAAAACTATGTCATTCATATACCAACCATAAACCGAACCCCCTCGTCTCGCGTTCCTTCAGGGAGCCTGGTTCTCCCATTCCGAGTTTCTTCCCAACCTCTGGTTTGACATCCTCTTCTCCTCCGGGCTTAATCTTTGCAGTGGCACTCAGGTCGAGGGCGGCGCACCTCTGCCTGCGTCCTCTCTGCTCCTCGTCCTGCCGTTCCGGTCTGCGACGATCCCCTCAAGCTCGAGTGGGATACCGTCTGCAAGGCGAACCGGAATATGTCTTGCATGGCAGTTTCCTGCCACGAACTAAGACCTGGCTTCGTCGTCCTTGTTACAAACGTAAAGAGTGGGCGGTTATGCAACGACCCTGTCCGGCGGATTTTCACCGCCAGATGCCTTGAGACAGCGACAACAGGCCAGCAACACAGTCCAGGTCGCCCTTCTTGCTTGGGCTGGCCTCTCCACTGCGCATGAACTTCTCCACGTCGTCTGTGCCCGGGATGGTGGCTGCTCGCGTCAAGGGCGCCCGTTTCGTCGGGGCGTCACCGCCTTCAGAAGACGAATCCTCAAAGATGTCAAGCCCTTCGGACGGCCCGATACTGAATTTGCCACCCGTCTGGCGCTTGGCGAGCAGGTTCGAGCTGTTCCGAAAGTCTCTGTTCTTGTTGATGTTGCTGTAGCTAAGCACACGGCCAGCGATTGCTCGCTGCTGCTGTGCAGTCCGTGCCGATGGGAGAGGCCGTCTCCCGCCGTTGCCTGCGCCGCCAGGCCGCTGCGAGTGTACCGACACCGGACGCCCATCTTCGTCCGGACTCCAGTTTTCCTTGTCGGAATCGTTTCCGGAAAGTAGCGTGGAGAGCTTGAGCTTCTTCTTCTTTTCGTCGTCGACCCAAACCTCGTCCTTTTCCTCGCCCGCTTTTGCACCAACCGACTGGGGGACGGTCTGTAGCCGGGCAACACTGCTGGATGATCGGGCCAGTTTAGGACGCTTGCCACCAAGTCTCGGCGCTGTCAATGGTGCAGTCGCGTTTCGCTTAACGGCGTTGGGCTGGAGCACCAAGGACGAGGCCATAGCCACGCCAGCGTTCGCAGACGCAGAACGCAGCAGGCTGATGGCGGCAATAGCCGAACCACTGGCCTCATGCTGTGCCTGGGCGCTCAGCTCGTCGTCGATACGGATCTCCGCATTGCAAACCGAGACCCACGCATGCACATCGCGTGAACGGCCACGCATCAGTCGAGGCGGGTGCACCGGTTGCGAGGCGGGTGCAGCGATAGATCCGCTTTCCAGCGAGCCGGTCAGGCTGGAGATTGGAGGCAGAGTCAGACCGCTATCCAAACTGCAAATGGCAGATTGGCTTCGGCTGAGCCCGGTTCGCTGAATGGCCGGAAGAAACGGCAGATGGCCGTTACTGCCGGTGCTGCTCCTGTTGCCGCTCCTTCTACCAAAGGGAATGGCAGCAGTGGGCTGGGGTGGCGGTAGTCGCCGCGGTGGCGAGGGAGACAGGCCTGCAATCACTTCAGCCTTGCCGTCGAGGGACAGAGAGATGCGGAACGGTCGTTGGGATGGTCGTCGCAGCTGATGCTGTTGGTGCGGTGGTGGGAGCACAGTAGGTGCCGATGCCAGAGGTGCAAAGGGATCCATCTTGACCAAGTCGTCCTGGCAGCCGTCACGGCCGAGGCTGCCAAAGCCGCTGATATGGAAGGAAGACGGGGTGGAGAATGAACTGTGCGCGTTCCAACGGTTGGCCAGATATCCAACCGAGCTTGTGGAGCTAGAAAACGATAGAGACGGCGTCTGTCCCTGCCGTTGCAGCTGCTGCTGCTCTTCGGCCTGCTTCCGCGCCAGTGCCTCTGGTTCCCACGGTCCAAGTTCAGGCGACGAAAGCGGCGTGGTCGAGGGTTCATTGCGAGCCAGGTGTGGTGGGGATGAGGAGAGAGCACCGTTGGGGTACGATATGGAGCTGTGCATAAGCGACGGCGGGGAATCGGACGAGAAGGCGTGCAGGCCGCCAAGGCGCAGCGCGGCTATCTCCTGGGGCGAGAGGGGGCGAGATTTCCGGCGATCGTTTTGTCTGCGATTTTGGAACCATATCTGCAAGCCCAAGTCAGCACAGGCACAGCGGCCGGTCTGGCAGGTCTCGCGCCTGACGACATGCCACATACCTGGACCTCCTTCTCGTTGAGAGACACTTGGCTGACAATATCAAGACGGGCCGTCTTATCTGGTTTGGGATTGGCAAGGTAGGCACCTTCGAGAATGGCCTTGTCCTTGGCCCTGTTCGCGACAGTCAGCACAAGCTGTCCGAAAAGCACGCGGCTGGAGGCTGACGCGTCAACTTACGCAGTTCTCTTCCGCTTTCCCTTGGGATGCCGCAAGAGGCTGTCGTCGGCTGCGTCCGAGGAAGGGGCCGTGGCATCGTCAGCCAGCCCGCTGCCGCCACTGTCGTTGCTGCCACCACTGCTGCTGCTGTGGCCGCTGCTCGGAGACGAGATCAATGGGTCGCTGGAGACAGTGGCGATGGCTCGTGGCTGCTGCGGCAGGCCAGGCGCCACCGAGGGCGAAGAGGATCCGGCCGACGCGGGCTCCATGGCACAAGAAGACGCGGGGGTGAGGGGGAGGGGACGAAGGACGAGAGAAGGAAGCCGGAGCAGAGGCAAAACAAAACAAAATGAACGGCAGCTTCAGCGCGTGTGGCTCGTCAACGGAAGCATTGGGCGCAGGAAAGACGGAGAGGACGAGAGGACGGAAAAGAAGGAGCAAAGAAGGCAAATTCCAGACAAGACACGAGAATTATAAGAAGCCCACAAAATACAGTACATTTACGGCGTATACAATATACAAGAGACACGAGACCGCGAAGCGTGTTGTAGCGGTCCAGTGTAGCGCCGCAGCGCTAGCGCTCCATTTCCGGTGCATGCTTACAAAGTCCACATCCCCTGGGGCCCTGGGGCCCTCTTCCTTCCCTGGCCGCATTATGGATTTATCAGAGCTCTGCCCGCCATCTCTGCAGATTCACGCAGCATTTTCTTCCAGAAAAGAGGAGTTCCGTAGCACGTCCTGCAGGTCGTGCTTGCCGCCAGTGGGACGATAGTGGACCAAGAACCTGTCCTTTTTCGTGGCGAAGCTGGCGCCCCACTGCCGCTCGTGCCTTTCCCCATGCATTCGCGTCCGCCAATCAGAAGACGCGAACCACGTTTCGACTGTCCGCATCGGGCAATTACCCAAACAGTCCTGTTATGCACGTTGACCCGGCGACTCGTATTAAACACCACCAGAAAACTCCCAGCCGTTTTTTTTTATTCAAAAGCGCGTTTGATTCCACCCCCCGGTCTCGTCTTAATGGGACGCATCCTTTCCCCTCAACCCATTTTCCTCCATTCGTCTTTTGTAGTCCCATTTATTACTGGAAGCGCCCAAGTCCATCGCTGTTTCTCGTCGAGCATGGCGGTGAGATGAAGCAAGTCCCCGTTTCCCTGCAGCGAGACATGTAAGTCTGCTCGTACTTTTCACGGCGCGTCTCCATCTCGTTGGCAAGCCCCCCTTCTCACTCTAACTCTGCCCTTGGATCTTGTCTGTCTGCGTCCTCCTATATGCATACTCCGACGAAACGTGGACCCTCTCTTAATCCCAGCCCGCACTGAAGACCCACCCATTACAGAGCCAGAAGACGCGCGGTATGCAGAGACCAATGCGTATGGGGCCCATTGCTCATATCTTATTGCGAATTTTACAATGCGCTTTTGGCTTTTCAGAATACGGACCGGATACAGCGGGCCCACGTAAACGACAGATCCTAAATGCCACCTTTTCCCGAATTCTCGACAGAGTGCCGCTCTTTCACGTCCCTACGTCGTAGTAATGAAAGACAAAATTAGGCTCTAGAATGTTAGCCATACGGAGTAATCCGTAGTTGCTGTCCCGACTCATGAGACTTCCCGTTGGCCGACACATCTCTCCGAGACAGCCTTGAAAGGCTGCGATGGATGGCACATAGTGCGGCGTGGCCCTAAACTATGTACCATATGGTCTTTGTATGGTTGGACGCTACAGTCTTGCCTCTGGACCTGGAGCCGACGGAAATAGATTGTGCGTATTCCATACATGACAGTATGCTCGACGACGGTTTTCGATGTTAGTGGGGGTGTTTTAAGAGGAGGCATATACTCCGTACAGTCTCCAGACTGTATAAATACGACTAGGTCATGCCAATCACTGTGCTACCCTATAGCATTTCCAAAGATACGGAGTACTCCATACATGTCCTATCCTAAGATATCTTACTATTCTCGTAGACGGGACGCACGTTTGTGGACCGTAAAGCCTGTACTCCGTAACGGCTTCGTTTTTCGGTCCCCAATACCCCGGGTACTTTGATCGTCGTAAAAATAACGAAGATACTTGCGAGTACAGCACGTTTTGGTTGTAAATGCTTTTAAATCATCTCTTAGAGTATGGTTTTGTAGCTGGTTACCTACTTATGACATATAGAGAACAATGCTGTTGCTCAAACAATGGAAACAAAGCAGCAGTTATCTTATATGAAACTGCTGTTTTTTCCTGGTATATGGAGAACTCTATAGTAAGATACGACACAGCCGTGGGTTCTAGTCGGACCAACTAAACTGCTTCCAGACGCGGGGAAAAGCAGGGTGTACTCGTATTAGGTGTTACGGGGGTGGTTATCGATCCTCGTCTTCATTAGCGACCTAGAACATACGTCGTAAGTTGCCAGCTACGCCATCTGTTTAAAATAGCCGGCCTGGTTTGTTTTGCATCTAGGCCAGTCCCATAGCTAGACTCCACATGGGGTTGCATCTGATGTGAGAAGAGGCTTGAATGGGCCGCCAGATCACCTCTGCCGTCAGGCCTCTGACACGAGAATATACCTCCTAGTACACCGACGTGTTTTACATCGGGTGGTCTTGTCTTTACGTGCCTCCGTGCTCTGAAGATATGGTAAGATACTATGTTGAAAGCACCAGGTCAATGCTGCCATACGGATATTTTACCGACTACTCCGTACTCCGTACGAAGAATGGGAAGCGGGGTCTCGTAAGAAATATGCCCGGGATATGATATGCAGTTTGTGCTGCTGTATCTTAGCTCAATAGCCGGCCAAGGACACGCATTCGGGCCACCTGTGCTTAAGTGGACATGGATAACATGTGCAAGATAGGTTTGCACTTAGCATCATAATTCAGTATCATCATCGCATAGGCATGAACCATTGCTTTCCCAGGACAATCTGTTTCCGGATAAATTCAATCAATAATAAGATCAAGCCAGACCTCACTGGCGGCGGGTGTGTCTCTCGTTGCTTATTGCGCAACCTTTCCCCCGCCAGTCTGCCAGTTTGCCCCGCCATGGAAAAGTCTGCCCGCCCCTCATCGATGAGTTAATACTCCGCAAGCTTCACCGCTTTCGTCGAAGTGTCAATATGGTAAAACGGCCGCAGCGTTCATCCTCAACGCTTCGACTGTTCACGTAGATATATCTTGTCGTGTGGGTTTTGACTGCTGTCTGGAATCAAATTGTGACGATGAAAATGCAAAAAAAAACCGAGCTGAGGCTATGTAAACAGCCCTCTTCCTCGTGCTGTTTCTTTCTTCCCTACTCTTCTCTCTTCCCACCCCTCTTTCTGTTGCATCCACTAGAGTATCCTTTTCTGTTCTCGTCTATCTATCCATCGTCCACCACGGCAAACGTTAAGCGAAATAGTCGGTCCTGTCAGCGTCCCCATCGTTTGGTATTTCTTCCGGTGTTTCCAAATATGCGATAGCGATGGGATGCCTATTGTGAAGCTCCTTGCCTTGCAATTAATCAAGTAGTTCCAGCTCTTTAAAAGTCATCTTCGTCCTCCTCCGGCAGCGGCATTTTGGCCGCATCGATCATCTCCTGGTGGTACTTGGCCAGTAGCGCCTCGTCGACCTGGGCTGTGGGGGGTGCAAGAGCCGGGGCAGCGACAAAGTCCTATTGTTTGGTCAGCTTATCTGCGCATCTGGTAAATAACCAGCTTAGATCCGGACTTACCAGAGATGGGTTGCCAACGAGCTTGCGGGCCAGCCACAGGAACGGCTTCTCGAAGTTGTAGTTGGACTTGGCCGAGATGTCGTAGTATTGCAGGTTCTTCTTGCGGTGGAATGTGATGGTCTTGGCCTTAACCTTGCGCTCCTTGACATCAACCTTGTTGCCGCAAAGGACGATCGGAATGTTCTCGCAAACGCGGACGAGGTCACCTAGAACGGAAACAAAAATGTGAGAAAAACTAAAAACATAAATGAAAGATCAAATACCACACGACAACGTATGGCAAGGAAAGTGTGACGTACGGTGCCAGTTGGGCACGTTCTTGTACGTGATGCGGGACGTCACATCAAACATGATGATACCGCACTGTCCGTTAATGTAGTAACCATCGCGGAGACCGCCGAACTTTTCCTGGCCAGCCGTGTCCCAAACATCGAACTGGATGTTGCCGAAGTTCTTGATTCGGAGCATTGTTAACACATATAAATCATCCCGAAAACAATGCGCTCCTAGCATATTGTCTCCCTCAACGAAAGTGAACATCTGGCTTACTGTGGTGAAGGCGAGAGGGTGAACCTCAACACCAAGAGTGGCCATGTACTTCTTCTCGAATTCACCAGTCAAATGACGCTTGACGAAAGTGGTCTATGTTGACGTAGCAAAACAGGCTTTGTTAGCGCATATCGACCAAAATCATCCACAGCAAGATGCTACTCCAGTGTGGCTAGATATGATGTGAAACACGTGGCCTGATCGCTATGATGATGTTGGCCGCCTTGGAGATGTGTTTCATACCTTGCCAGTACCGCCATCGCCGACCAGCACCAACTTGAAGGTCGGCACGGTGCTCCCTTGCGCAGCTTCAGCCATGGCTGTGGATGTGAGTGTGATGTACGTGAGTGTGGGTGTGACGGAGATGCAGTTGCGGAAGACGTCGACGATATGTCAGAGCTGGAAGTTCCATGTCAGTAGTGCTAAAAGTCGACTCTCGGCAATTTAAATCAGGGTCGCATGAAATAGAACAATGCTAGGTCAAAAAGGCGGGGGATGGATATGATGTACGCAGCATCAAGAAGAAATTGAAAGACACGCTGGAAATGACGGGGTTTGTGTAAGTTGGACCGCCTACCTTCGCGCTGGTTTTGGTGATTTTGCGGGTTTACTCGTTTGTGATAGGAAAGAGAAGGGCGGAGAGAGAAGAGAAGCGTGTGAGAAATCTTTTTCAATGATGTTTTTTTTTTATTTGCTGTTTGAACAGGCACCAGTCCGCCTGGGTTGGTTGGGCGCTGGCGGGGAAGGCTAATCTATGTCACGTGATGGCATAGTATATGGAGGGGCAAACTGGACAGGATTCTAGGAAGCTACGGGAGCTCTGCCACCGAATGGATGGTTAGATGTTATCGTACTTGTGTACCCGATCGGCAAAAGTACCATCAGTTTCATAGCGATGCCCGCCTTGCAGAAACCTTGGCCCAAACATCTCTGACTTGAGGCGCACAAGACAACTAAATGTTCTGTTCTTGATCCGGCCCAAAGATGATGTAAATGACGCGATGCTCAATATCTGATAAGTGCTTCGTTTCTTCACACAGTATCAGTCCACACCAGCTGTCACACGATGGAATACAGCACCAGAAGATCCTATAGTGGCAATACGTGGCAACCCAATAAACCCCTCCCTCCCCAGTTTCGACGTGGTATCAAATTAAGATGAAGCTCCTGCAGCCGGTCTGACTGTGTGCTCCTTGAAACTTTCACGAGAATGTTTCGCTGTCCGACGATTAGCATGAGCGAAAAAAAGGACAATGTGCACTTTCGCCCCAAAGAGCCGCCTTACCCCTTCATTCCCTTGAACGCACTCGCCAACCTTTTTCAGGCTGTCGTGGTTCGTGTGGTTGACATAGCCAAACGAGCGAATCTGGTCACCTGCTTTTAACCCAGCCAAAGCTGCTGGACTTCCTTCAACGACAGTGTTGACTTTAGCAAACGGAGGCTCCAAGACATCTGGTAAAAAGTCCGGTAGTATCCCCCCCCCGGCGTGTTCGTGCGAGACTGTGGTATTGTCATTTGTCTCGTCCAGGCTGGCGAAATGCTCGTGGAGGAACTTTTCAATAGTCCCCATAAGTTCTTTATAGTCGTTCCTGAGGTATATGATGCGTGATCTTGTCGTCCGTACTGTTTTCGATCGAGAACATGGTTAGTGCATATGTTGTTGTATGGCAGCGGGAGGCATCCCCTTTCCGGTACAAAGGCTGGCTGGAGATTTTCACGTACTTTGTGCGACATCGATGTCCGCTCGTGGAAACCCGTCTTCCGTCAGGAGGGATGTGTTCATATCGACATGATGCTAGTATGTGTATATTCTTGTTAGAATATTGCATGGCGCTGTCAAACTATTGGGGTAGAGATGCATGCGCACAGAGTCGAGGACGGTGCCAAGGGCCGATAGCTCAGCTTCGATCGCATCTTTTTTTCGTTGTAGCTCGGCAAAGGAAAGCTGTCTGGTATTTCCATTCGCCGCTGGAGCCGATGTTGGCCCCGATGGCACTGTAGGTGCATGTAAATTGTTCATATTCAACGGCAAGCCCATGTCCTTTCTGGTAAGCTTTTAGTTGAGCAAACCTATCATGAAGGCAGCTCAAGGACGTTTGAACTTTAGGCGGGGATAATGACGCGCGTGAGGGACGCGCCACTGTACGAGTACGCCACAATAATGCACGTGTCGTTTGAGTGCTGTGGCGTGGCGGCATACCTGACTTACACAAAGCTGTGCTCTTGATTGGCCGCAAAGAAGGAGACACTCAGCTTCGAAGCGATCGCAAAAATGTGTATCATCGGCAACGAAATAACACCCGGTTTCACTAATGTCTGACATCTGAAATTTGAGGGCATCGATTCGTGTTGCCAGTGCAACCGGAATTTATCTAGAGTTTGCGAACTGATATTCACATTTTGAGGACTTCACAATAGTAGAGTCTTCCCCATCATTTCCTGTTTGAGAGGACGTGCCCCACTCTTTTTGCTCGCGTGCCTTCTTTTGCGCAATGAGCATGTCTTGTCTCCTGAGCTTCGTGCCTTCCTTTTGGAGCCGAGTGACGATAGTAGGTAATATCCGTGCTGGTAGAGCATAATTCGCAGGATCAGCAAGTAAAGACTAGGACTTGTCTGTCTTATATCTCTCCCATAATGCCGGCGTCTGCTCCCGCCTTGGAATCTTATAAAGCATTCTTCAGCCTTGTACTGACGGTGTCAATCATGTCTTGAGCTCTCTTCGAAGCTGTGCTTTGTTTATAGAAGTCTGAGGCTTCTTCTTTTTTGGTATATTTTAAAAAGACAAAATTCATACTCGCTTTTCCTTCTCAGTCCAACGATATATCTTCTACTTCCAGCAGCATGGCTCAACTTCAGCGCACTGACGGCACCCTCGATACTCAAGAATCCTCCCACAGCTCCGTCAAGACAAGCCTCTCAACTTCCGATTTCGTGGCCGGAGGATCAGAAAGCATATGTTCCGTTGCAGCTGGCGCCGGCGCCAACTGTCAACTTGAAGACGTGGAGCCGACGAAGGAGGATGATGGCAATAGCATCCAACCTCAGTCCGAGCCAGATGCCGATCGGGATGTTGCATTAACGCTAACCAAAGGGAAGGCATTTCAGAAAATGGCGGTATCGTCCAATGCATACCAAGACCTGGATCTTCCCTCGGACCATCGGAGCCAGCCTCCAGTCAAACAAAAAAGGCCGTTTAAGAAATGGGTCCAGATACTTCACCGGAGGCGCCTCGAGCGGCATTGGGCTCCAAGACTTGCGCCGAAAAGGCAACAATTGGTTCATCAGCCTGAGAGGGAAGCTCGGGTTGACGAAGGTGCCCCTTACCGGCGCCACTCTTCATCGGTGTCCTCTTTCGCATTTGTGTCGACTGCAAGAGAAGCCAGCATGAGCCTTGCTAGCACCAGCATTATGGATCGGTCGAGAAGGCAGACACTGCGCTCATCACTAGGACAATTGCGTACGGATCGGAGCAGCAGAGCATCGGCCTATGGGCGACAGTCCGAAGACAGCCATGATAGACATTCATTAGTCGATCTTGCCACCATCGAACGGTCACTCAATCGTAGGCGTGTTATCGAAGAGCTGATCAGAACAGAGGAGGGGTACATCGGAGATGTTCGGTTCCTGATGAACGTGAGTTGGGCTAGGTTGTGCTGAGAAAGCAGCTACCGCGATTCTCTGATTATTGTCTAACGGAGGCAGGCATATTTGACCATATTAGCATCTTTGCCGACACTGCAGGCAGGCCTGCGGTCTTCGATAAATCGAAACCTGACTGACATTGTCGAACTTCACGAGAGCCTCCTAAGAGAGCTGTACAGGGTGGTTCCTGGCTCGGAGCATACACAAATTGAGCTCACAAAAAAAGAATCCGAAGAAAACATACAACGGACAAGACAGCAGAACACATATGCTTTGACAGAAAAGGATACTGGCGTGCCGTGGTTACAGCATGTTCCGGGCATGGCTTCCGATCCAGAAGTGGCCGCGAGAGTTGCTAGAGCCTTTGCCAAGAAGGTAAGACAGTCCTGACAGCCAATAACGCAGCTCAAGCTAAGCCCCGTAGATGAATCGATTCTTTATTTACGAGGAGTACGGGGCACAGTACGAATTGATGTTCAAAGACCTTCATGCCGCATACCGGTCTGTTGCAAAATGGGACGAATACCAGAAGGGACTCGAAACATTAGGTTCCTGCATAGGCTCTACAAATCAGTCTCAAAACTCCAGAAGGGCATTGACTATCAGCGATCTTTTGACAAAGGTATAGTTTACATTTTGCTTTGTGGACAGTGTCTATTCCCTTCGATTCAATGTAATATCAAAAGGCTGATCCCACCTCAGCCGATACAGAGAGTTTGCCGCTACCCACTGCTGTTTTCGGAACTGCTCAGATACACCCCGGTTTGCGACTGCCCATACTCGTACATGGAAATTGAGAACAATTTGGCCCGACTGAGAGAAGTTACTGGAGCCATGAACAGAGCAGCGGATAGTGTTCTCGTCAGGGCGACTCTTGAGAAGACGTGGCTACTTCAGGACCGATTGGCGTTCCCAAATCAGGTAAGGAATCCGATATATTTTTTAGTCGCTCGAGAGGAGCTACTGATAAAGTGTCTGAAGCGGTTTGATGCTCCAGCGAAAAGCCGAATTCGCTCTCTTGGTCACATACAGCTTTGCGGGATCCTACATATCTGCTGGCAGACACAAGATTCTGTGGAGGGAAAATATATGGTGTGCCTTCTCTACCGCGATTGGCTTTGTTTTGCCGTGGCCGAAAGGCCAGAGCAGACCTATACACTTCAGGCTTGTCTTCCCATGTGTAGTTGCAACGTGGAAGAAGCCGATAATGGTCGAGGTACGTGGCCTTCCCTTACCCGATACGACACCTGTGCTGAAACAAAAAGGGTTGCAATGCCATACGGCGCCGTTTTCGTGGAAGCTTGTCTTTGAATGCGACTATCAGTTGTATGAAGTTGTAATGACAGCTTCCAACGCAAAAGAAGAGTGGGAATGGAGGCGGAGGCTAGAGCGAAGCATGACAGATGATGGCAGCACTCAACCAGAAGCACAGGATCTCAGCTTTCTAGCGTTAGACATCAGGGCCTTGGGAACAGTGTTTGGAAAGCCTGGTAAGCTCATAGGAGAACGACGGCCATGAGCGGCCCGAACTTCAAGATGTTGGCTGACATGACACAACGAAGGTACCACGGCTCGAAAGCTGTCAATACGTCGGGCAACAACAGTAGGACCCAAATCTCCTTTATGCCAGGTCATCGTCAAAAACACCAGCTTCGAGAAAGACAGCCTGGCGATGTCACCTAGGCAAGCGGCAATCAGCCGATCCCAGTCTCTGCAAGCAAATGCCCGGATCCCTGTGCTGTCGCCTTCACGTTCGGACCGGGCTCGGCTTGAAGCATTGGTGTGCGATGTATGGACGCGAGACGTGCTTCCGTTTCCGGGAATGACAACGCGGACTAAACCCGAGCGCCCTGCTTTATCCTCTGCCTCGTCTGCCATGAGGAAACTGAGCGTGGCCAGCCTGACCAGCACGTTTGGTCGGCGATCGATGGGCCGGGCCAACACGCATAAGCGGGCTGCAAGTTTTGACGTGGGTGCAAGCGAGACGTCTGTCCCGCCGTGGCCTCTCAACCGGATGCATACAGATGGGGTCTACGAAAACGAGCAGGTGGCCGGCGAAGGCCGGATAGCAGACAACGACACCACTTCTGCCGGGAAGGCGTCCTTGATGAACTTTGCGTGGCCAAGACCAGAGAATGAGCCTTTGAGCCCCATGCACACGGTTCCGCCGAACCACATATCTCGAAGCGAGCCAAGTGAGACGAGTGCTGTGACCGGCTCGATCAAACGAACGATGTCACGCTTTTTCGAGGACGGCTGGCAGCACCAGCCACAGGAGGCGCAAGGCGCGGATGGTGGCTACCAGAGCCGTGACATGCCTCCAATCATTCGCGCAGCTTACAGCGAACAGTCTCTCCGCAGCGTGCAGTCGATCGACCTTAGGGCTTCGCATGCCAACTCGACCTCCCGGCTGTCGACATACGCCTCTGTTCATGAAAACCAACACCAGCCGACAAAGCAATCGTCGATACGATCGTTGAGACGTTGGTCCAAGACGAATGTCTTCCACCGAGGGTCATTAAGCCAATCTTTCCGTGGCCTGCTCCACTAATAACAATACCATTGTGCGCTGGACGGCGGAGCCACATTATCATGCATTTGTATATAAATCCACTGCCGGTTGTGTCAGTAATTGGGTCATTGGGTCTTCGTAGCATCTTTTTAGTCACCCGAACGTGTTCTGCGCCTCGTTCAATCAACGTTCTGCTTGTTTTGCTAAGCTGTAAGCTGGTTGTGACAGCTACCGATGACGTAGGTTACAGCGGGTCCCGATTGAATGTACGGAGAACATTAGACATTGCCCTTGATGGCAAGATAAACTCACAGGCTTTCCGGCCCCCTAATATTTTGGGCCGACGCCCCATTTATTACCCCGTAATATCTTGCTGTGCTGAACTATGACGTTGTCTGCAATAGCGTCATCAATCAGGAGTCAGCTCAACAACGTGATCCTACGGCGGTACATATAAGACGTCCGAGTACTTGTAGAAGAGCTTTTTACCTGGTCACGCAACGGACTGTTTTATGTAGCACATGATTACAAACAGCGACGATAAAAGCATCAACAACTCCGTGACGAGAAAGCTACATCTTTCGTTGCCATCCATCTTCGCTCTTCAACCAACACAAGTCCAACACGGAAGTTTGCATCACAAACAACTACAAGACCACAAGAAATCTACTTTCTATCTCCTATCCCCCATCCACACAACATGCGCGGCGAAGCCACCCAGAACAAGGTCCACTACCGGGGCGCAGATGAGGATTATATTGTCTTCGTCGATGATGTCGCCACCTATCGCAAGTGGAAGGAAGACTCCTCCGTTGCGCTAGCTCACTTTGTATCGAGCTTCAAGGTGTTCGTGACGCACAAGTAAGCAGGGTTGGGTTGACAAGCACGGCTGACTGTCACGCGCACGTGTACAAATGTTCCGACTTGCTGACATGCTCTCCTCTTCATCAGTCAGGGAGTCCAGGGTACGCTTGACACGGCCTCAAATGGAACGCTGGAAAATGAGTTTGGCACCCACGATATCGATGCCGTGCTGAAGTCTATTCTGTCCAAGGGAACAATGCAAGAGGTGGAGGTGAGCATATTGAAAATCTCTGGCCATTTGGCGGCCTCCCCATAACAGCCACTCTGGATCAAATCCATTCTGACTCTCTCACAGGGACCCGAGCGGCAGGGCTTCAAGAACGACTCACAGGGAGCACGGGTGGCACACTGAAAAAGATGGAATACTAGCATGCTGGCATGCTGGCATGCTGGCCGCACGGCGACGATGGGATGCAAGTGAGCCGGGACAAAATCGAGCGGCTAATCATTATCAGTACAACATAGTTGCGACAATTTTATACTTGTGTACATGTCACGAGGCCTCGGTTTGTCCCACAGGCTTCACTGAGTTTCACCCTTGTAGGGAGAGAGACTACGGAGTACGGAGTAGACTAAATCAACTTTAGATAATAATTCTGGGCCCTCGAAACCGTTACTGTCACAGATTTCTTTCTAAAAAATTCGATAGGCTTAATGCGGAAAGTGACCGATTGCGGCTATTTGTCTAATGTAAAAATCGCTGATGCTATATGTTAATGATGTGCAAAATGATGCGTTGTTTGCACAGAGGTCGTCGAGAATCGTTAAAACTGCCCTCTTTCCCCCCTCACGCAGCTCGACATGCTACCGCACATTTTTGTACTTCTGCAACGAGACAAGACGTAGGAAGGAACAAAACAGGCAATGGAAATAATCAGCAGCGCCGCCCCATCTTACACCAATAAAACTGTAGATAATAAAATAATTCAATGAAAAAAAGAGCTGGCTTGCTTGAGGGGTTTTGTTGGTAGTACAAGTATATAAGAAAAGACAGGAGTAAGGCCGAGGGATATCTCGACGAGGGCTCGACGGGTGTCGGTGTTCCTCTTCCACACAGCCCGAAAGCGCCTAGCCGTGAAAGGATGGCATCGGAAGGGCGAAGGCAGTCGAGCAGACCGGGTCGAAACGGTGAGAAGATGGACGAAGAGCGTTGGTCGATCCTCTTACACACGGCTTGCGCCAGGGCGCCCGCGCTGTGGCAATGTCCAGGGTTTGGCACAGATTATCTGGTTTACAAGTTAGCTTTCTATCTTGCCGTTTGCACCTGCAAGACCACCAGGGCTAGTTTTGCTCACCTCTCCTTCACTAAAGGCCCAGAAGTATACTCCCATGCCAATGAGGTAGTATAGAGCCGCGTTCGTGCCCTGATACAGCAGCACAGCAAGAAGAGCTGTCAATGGGAGCAAGGCCAGACGCAACTCGATGCTGCGGTGCATGGCGCTGCCGGCAATGGCGCCTAGCGGCCACTCCCAAGCCAATACGGCCAAGCCCATGAGCACATTTATGATTTGCAGAGTGGGAAAGGGCTTGATGGCTGGGTCGAGTGCTCTGGTGAGGAAGTCCCAGAGGATCTTCGGCCAGAAGAAGCACTCAATCGCGGCAGCAATCTGGTCTATGACGGTGTCAGTACGAAGAGAAAAGGAGAAATAGGCAGAGTCGGACACGGAGAACATGTCGTGCGGGACGTACAGGCTGCTGCGCTCAAGACGATGAGCCTTGCCCAGTGGTTCTTAATGAGACGGCCCATGATGACGGGTGTGGTGTGGAGTTGGGTGGACGGCGGTGGTGTTTGATTTGAAAACTGTCCGAGTCGTCTTCCGGGGTATCAAGTTTGAGTGCTTGGTGGACTCCGCTCGATGCAATTCTGATCTGATCTCGGGCTTCGACTGTCCCTGTTTGCTGTCTTCCCAAAGAAACGAAACCGAACCCAAGCGGCTTAAGCGAGAAAAGAAGATGAAAAAGCGGCACAAAAATCCAACAGTCAAAGAGTCGAAATCGAAAAGAACAAGAGTCAGGTATCCAGACCTGATAGAGAAGGCGAAGAGAAGAAACAACAGCCAGTGTCGATATGAAAGAGGGCTATCGACAGATCGAGTGCACAGCAACTGAGGAGAAGAGAAGGAAGAGAAGAGAGGAAGGGGGAGACGGGTAAGGAGAAGGTGATTAAGGGTATTTTGCTGGGCGGGTCACTGAGGCTCCGGGTGGGTGCTATAATGGAGGCAGTGGTAGTCCCGGTGGAGGGAGAGGTGGACGCAGTGGATGCTTGGGAAATGGCCCTGAGGTAGACGTGCCCCAAGGGCAGCACCCGAGGCCGGAAGCGAGTATCAAACAGCTGGGTGGGACGACAGATTGGCTTCTGGTGGTTCGATGGGATTGGAATGGCAGCTACTAGAGCTGACCCGACGGAACTTGGTGGCGTGCCTGATTCTGCGATTTGGCACTTGTTCGTTGCCGATCCAGGTGCGGGCAAATTGATCTATCGCGAACTCTGGCATCCGAGCGGCACGAGGCAGCTACTGTCTCTGGTTGCGGGTCGGGAGGAGCGGTGCAGCAGCAGCAGCGAGACAGCAGCGAGAACAGCAGGTCTGCGATATGCTTCTTTATCCAGAGAGATGGGTCGAGATCCACCGGCAGGGAGGTGAAAGGAGAGGGGGCGGAGAAGGGGAGGCCGGCGAGACGACCAGACCGGGCGAGGCGGTCTTAGCGGGAGGTGGATGGCGCAAAGGTTGGCACAGACAGCGAGCAGAGAGGCTCGGTTGCATGAAGGAGAAGCCTGTTCGGAAGTGGCGATCAGACGGCGGAGAGTTGTAGCGGAGACCAGGAGGAGGGCGAGAAAAGAGTTAAAGAGTTTTAACCTTGAGTTTTGGAAACGCAGTCGGGTTTGACAGCCGGCATGGGGGCGGAAGAGAGTGAGAGGGGAGAGAGCAGGGGGGAGGGGGTCGTGAGTTTGGGAAGACGGAGACTTTGTAGCATTTCTGCCATGCTTCGACGGAACAGCAGAGTGGGCCGACGGCCAGCCGCCGCCGCCGAGGATGCATTGCAGCGACGAGGCCGCGGCCGTGGCTGGGCTGAACGGCTGGCGAGTCCCATGACGGGTCTCCTCGTCATGCCAGTGATCTGGCGAAGCTGGAGAGAAGTGTCTGCGCCTGTGATTGGCGAAGTGAGCTGGCCGGTGGAAGGCGGTTAGAGGTTGGCACTGCTGTGGGGGCTCTTGATTGGCCGGTGGCCGGAGATGTTGGCAAGTCACTAACCGGGGTTCACACGTCGTAGCACACGCTCGTACTCCGTAATCCGTACATTAGCGACCTGTGGCCAACCCTTGCAAGCAGACTCTTTCTGCACCAGTCGTATCTCCATTTTAGCGGCCGTGAAATCTTGCAGGGGGGCCGAGAGAGGGGACTTGTCCGTGGCAGTGGCACCGAGCAGTGACACCTCGTTCGAGGAGAGGCTTCAGTCACGCCGTCTATGGAGCTGGACGTGTTGTGCTCCATCTGACCGTTTTCTCCGTACGGTTTCTGTCGATAGTTTGGGATGCCGATTGGTTTGCCTGTTTGGCCGCAAGCACGCAAGCCATAATAGCGACTATATTTTGGGTCGCGCCTTCTGGCTGGGCGCTTCGAGAATTTCGCGCCGTTGCCTCCTTCCTCGCTGGCTGCGTTTTGGCCCTCCTGCCCTTTCCAGTTTTTCGGCCCCTTCAAACACCCACGGGCTTCTCTGACGGCGGGCAGGTGGCCCTGAAGCAAGCGAGGTTTGGAAGTACGAGCGCTCTTAGCGTGGTCCGTATTTAGCGGAGCACCAGGGGACTTCTGCTCTTGGCCGAACCCGGCATAGCGCTTGGCGCCCAGAGTTTGCTTGCCGGGCCTTTCGTCACAGCGGGGCAACAGCGCCCACTCGAGCCCATGGCGACCGTGAAGACCATACGATCTTGTGGAATCGCAATCCAACTTGTCGACAAATTGCAATGTCGTCCAATCGACGTCACGTGGCCATCTCGTTCCAGAGGGGAGCTTGTCAAGGCTGTTCCTGGCAGGAACCCGGCTGCGGGTGGAGATGCCTGCGTGGCAATCGCGATGCTCGTATACGTCGTAGATGCATTTTATGCTGCATAGTACGATAAGTGCACATCTCACCGCATGGCCAAGCCGCACCGCCCTACTCCGTAAGCGCCTTCTTGCAGGATCCTTCCAAGAACTTAGAGCTATACTATTCGGCCAGCAGCTGTTCGTGCCTCGCTCTTCACACCACCTCGAAATCAATCTCAGGCACTGGTGAGATTGTGTGCCGTGAGTCAAAACGGCCCGGCTTTCCTTTTTTCCTTTTTCCTTCCATCTTCCCTTGTCTCTGCATCTCACCGCTGCTTCTGCACGGCATCACGGACGAGGACGAGTAGTACCACTACGACTGTACGAGTATGAGTATGTAGGCGCTTTCGTCCTTTCCCTCAGTACCCCACACTTTAGTGTTGGCGGTTGCACCTTGCTGCTTATTGGCTCTTGATCGAGAGACCGGCCCAAACTATGGAGTACGGTCCACTAAAACCGCATTGTAGCCGGGACAAAACGGCCCCCTCCAGGAATAGCAACACAGCATGGGGATTTCCAACCTCCCGGTCTGCCACCTGCAGTTCCGTGCTGCCTTTCATATTCAACAAGTCGCCTACTCCGTACCCAGCCTGTGGTTTGCTTCCGATTTGGTTTCGGCCCCCAGCTACCCACAAGATCGTCGCTCTGTCGTTCATCGGTCTTTTTTACCATGTGTACAAGCAAAGATGCGAATACGGACACTCGTCTTTTCCGTCTTCCTGGGAAAGCCATGGTCTGGCGCAGAAGCAGAATGATCTTATCACATATCCGACCCGTGGGTCGACGTCTCTCCCATCACATCACTAGTGTGGAGTGCTTACTTTGACCGTTGACCTTATCAGGCAATATGTACGTGATGGGAGAGGTCTTCACCGTGACTAATGCTGAGAAGAGGTCTATGAGGTGACTGCAAGGTGACTCCGGGAGAGGTCATCTCTCTCCGGAACAAAACGTCCGCCTGGGACGATACGACGTACGCATATCTAGTCGGCGGGGACGTAAGATACTATATACATATCTTACTATATGATGACTGCATGCTGATGTTGCCGTCTGTCACAGATAACGGGGGTCGTCAAATCGTGCAATCCTCTCGTTGTTCTCATTCCCTTTCTCACCACGTTTTACAATTGAGCGAGCCAGTCGACCTGGCTTGCAGCTCAGTATTGTTTACGTTTTGCAGAGAACATTTGTAAACAGAAACAGATTCCTACTGTTCTCTCCTTTGGCCAGCGCTTGCGAACCGCCACCCCTGATGTGATGCAGAAGCCACGCTGCAACATCCTAAAGCACAGCCAGGCCCCCAACCTGCCATGATTGTTTCATCGCTCCGACTTCACCATCGCCTCGGTACAGCCGAAGCAATTCCGACTGTATCTGCGTGCCGCCTAATACAGGACATCTGCACGCTTGCAATCCGTCAGCAGGGCCGCGAGGCGGCAAGCTCGGATCCGGGCCCAGGCTCAGGCCCACAGGCTCCATATGCGGTCGTCTCTTCCCACTCAACTGTTTCGCAGTCAATCCCTCGCGGAAAGAAGGGCGCCTGCGGTGGGGAGATTGTGAATTTGCGTCGTAGCGCTGCTGACGCAACTCCGAGTGGCTGTCGCCATTCTGTGTCCTCTGCTCCCACTAATTCGACTCAGGCGGCTGGCCGCTGATTATCTGGCTACAGAATGCGGCCAGCAATGCTGGCAGCGCGTCTGTTGAGGTCAGAGGCAAGACCGGTACGCCCATGCCCAAGAGACTGTGCCATTAGGTGAGCGGTCTTCTCCCACTCTCTTTCCACACACACACATACACATACTCTATCTGTAGCTGCTGGTATGCGGCCATGCTGGCACGACCGCTGCAGCCGTCATCACTGTCGTTCTCGGGCTGCAGCAGGAAGATGGCAGCCCGCCCCAATCCGCTTTTGCGTTGGCACAGCCGCTGCAGCCGCTTTGTCGTTTCCAGCTGCCCGACGTCCGAGGGCGCAACAAGAACGAAGCGAAATATGTCTGAAGGGGGAACCATAGCAGACGGAGACGATGGCACTTGTGGCGAGGGCGCCTTCTGGTTTTGCATGCACACTGCCAAGTCATGGGAGCCCAGACGTGCCTTTTTCCACCGCGGCTCAGTCCGACTAGCGAGCAGTACTGGAACCACAGGGGCCCAGGCCGGGCGGTCCTGCAGAGAGACACAGAAGAGCATGCTGACGATGACCAGCGGCGGAGATGACGATTACTGTCCGATGGATGAGGAACCGGATGGCCGTGACATGCAGAGCTGGCCCGTAGTCGTCGTCGGAGCGGCTGATTGGCTCATGATGAAGAGAGGACGCCGGCTGCTGACACTGGTCCTGTCTGTGAAGGAGATGCTTCTTTTTCTTGGAAGAGTATGTTTGGCCGAATGGGAGAGTCCTTTTTTATCTTTATTCTGTCAACAGTCGCTCCTTCCGTGCATCGAGACGCTCCTTCCGAAGCAGTCCCGCCATGTGCTTGTCTATGATGATAACCGCTATTTGTTTAAACCAATAGAGACGAGTGCCCCTTTCTCTAGAACTATGCCACGACAGCAGACTGCACCGCTTGCTCGGCGACGACGTCTTGGCGACCTGCGTCTTCCTCTGGCGGGGGCGCCGGTGCCAGCAGCGGCTGCTTCGTCTTGGGGTCGCGGTAGCTGCGCAGGGCGGCCTCCATGGCGAGGATGCGGCTCTCATGGAGCTTCTCGGCGCGGACGTGCTCATCCTCGGCGGCGCGCAGGTCGGCGAGCTGGCCGTTGAGGTCCTTGATGCGCTCGAGATTGGCGAGGTTGGCGTCGGGCTTGGACGCCGACCGGTAGTACTCGTAGAGGACCAGGGCGCTGGCGATGACGAGGATAAAGGCGTCGCCGACGACGTCGGCAAACAGGTCGACGGCCTTGTTCTCGGGCAGCGCCCGGAACTTGCGCTTCCAGACGCTGGCGAATCGGGTCGGGCCCCTGGTGTTGTCAGCAGAGGCAGCAGCAGCAGCAAAAGCAGCAGAAGCAGCAGAAGCAGCAGCAACGCTGGCTTCGCTCGTGCTCATGATGGCCGTTGCCGGATGGGCCTCCTTGGCCGTGGTGCCGTACTTTGCACGGTCGGCGGCCTCCTTCTGCTTCAGGCGCTCTTCGCGCTCGACCTGCTCCTTTGTCTTGACGGTCGGCGCCTCGGCCGCTTCAGCCTTGTCGCGCGCCCGCTTTTCGGCATCGTAATTTCGTAAGACGGCCACGTTGAGGCGCATGTTGAGCTGGTGGATGGCCTGGCCATAGCGGGCAGCCTGCCGGCGGAAGCGCTCGTGCTCATGGGCCTGGATCTTGATTTGGTTCTGGGACGGTCAGAGAGGAGGGAACGATTGCAAAAGGGAAGGGAAGTGGGAAAAGGAAAGGAAAAGAGAGGAGAGAAGCAAGGTCGGCCTCTGCGGGGCAATACGCACTGCACCATACTTGGAAATGTGCCGCACAAAGAGCGCGGCAAGCTTGAAGAGCGGGAGAGGCACCATTGTGTCCGAGGTTGCGTCGGTGTGCCGGAGCTTCTCGTTGACCTGGTTCGACGACAGCTGTTATATGTGGTCGGAGTCGGGTGGCATTCTGCAGCGGCGGTGGTGGTGGGAGCAATTGGCGTGTGGCGGTCACCTATACGGCTGTCAGATCCTGCAGGCCGTCTGAGACAGAGGACAAACAGCGAGGCTGAAAGATATCGTAAGTACCTGGAGCGCAGAGATGTATCGGCTACAGCTGCTCGGATGAACGTTTGGCGTTGATGATTTCTAGTGGGCGGGGGGTGCTTACATAAGCAAGAAGCGGGAGAGCAGGACAGCCAATCATATGTTACAGATTGACCCGCCCGGCGGCGTTCCCAATAGGGTAGGAAGCTGTTGCTAAGCAACGGACAGCACGATTGTCAACGTAGCACGCGCCATTGCAGGCATTGGCTCTCTTTTCCTTTTCTTCCCGCTATTCTTGCACCACACCGAAGCGTATTTGACGATAGCCCGTTTTCTGCAGCCGTTTTTTTCGTTGGCTTGCTTGTTTTCGCCGCGTTCCGCCGGACGAAAAAGTACGAATAGCGGTGAGGATTTTGCTCAGATTTTCGAGTTTTGTGCTTGTTTTTCGCATTTTCTGCCTGTGGGTTTTTGCACGCGATTCCGAGTGTATTTGCGAGTGTGCTGACTTGTCTGCGACAGGCGAGCCCGACCAGCGACGCCACCTCCAGCTGCGAATGGTTCGAGTTGGCGGCGAGGACATCAACACGGCCGGACAGACATAGGATGGCAGGGAAGGGCATCGACGTGGAGGCACTGTCGCCTAGGGACGCCAATGCGCGACGGCCGCGAGCCCCAACGATGGAGCTGAAGACCAAGGCGGTGGCGCAGCTGAAGGCGAACAAGGACAAGGAGCATCCGGCACCACCACCACCGAACGTGACGGAGCCGCCGAGTGCCGACCGGCGAGATGGGGCGGTGTACCAGGTGGGCAAGCTGCTGGGCAAGGGCGGCTTTGCGGTGTGCTATTCGGGGGTGTTGGCGGGGACGAAGAAGGTGTATGCACTCAAGATTGTGAAGAGCAAGATGCCGGCGAAGATGGAGCAAAAGGTGAGTGGGAGAGAGAGAGAGGGAGAGGGAGAGAGGAAAGAGAAAGAGGGAGAGAGAGAGAGGGAGAGGGAGAGAGGAAAGAGAAAGAGGGAGAGAGAGAGGGAGAGGGGAAGCTGAAAGAGGGAGAGAGAGAAAGAGACCGAAAGACACAGTCCAAAGAGAGGTCGCTAACACGCCCAGTTCCAAACAGAACTCCAGATCCACTCGAAAATGCGCCACGTCAACATTGTGCAGTTCTTCCGGGCCTTCTCGTTTGAGAGCTCGACGTACCTGGTGCTGGAGCTGTGTCCGAACGGCTCGCTGATGGACATGGTGAAGCGGCGCAAAGGCGTGACCGAGGCCGAGGTGCGGTTCTATGCGGTGCAGATTGCCGGGGCGATCAAATATATGCACGCCAAGGGCATCATCCACCGCGACCTCAAGATGGGCAACATCTTCCTGGACCGGCACATGAACGCCAAGATTGGCGACTTTGGGCTGGCCGCACTGCTGGTGACGGGCCGCGACATGCAGACGATCCGACGGACGACGCTCTGCGGCACGCCCAACTACATCGCGCCCGAGATCCTGGAAAAGGGCCGCCAGGGCCACGACCACATGGTGGACATCTGGAGCCTGGGCATCATCATGTATGCGATGCTGACGTCGAAGCCGCCGTTCCAGTCGTCCACGACGGACGAGATCTACCGGCGGGCCAAGGAGCGAGACTATGAGTGGCCGTCGGCCGAGGTGCGGCCCATCAGCAGCGATGCCAAGCACGTGGTGGCGTCGATGCTGCAGGAGGCGCACATGCGTCCGGATCCCGACGCCATCATCGAGCACCCATTCTTCACGACGGGCTACCTGCCGACGGCGGCCGACATGACGATGCGGCTGCGCGACCTGCCGCCCGAGCGCGACTGCTTCTACCGCATCCCGTCGTCGCCGCGGGTGCAGGCCCAGAACCTCGAGACGCTCAAGGCCATGTGTGTGGAGTGTGGTGTCGGGCCGTGGGCCAAGACGAAGCTGCTGTCGAAGCCGGTGTGGCGCGAGATGGCGGCCGAGGAGCAGGCCGGCCTGACGCCGGCCATCCCGCTGGCCGACGACATTGTGTACCGGCCCTTTGAGGCCTGGCTGCAGGAGACGCAGCTGTTGCGAGGTGGCAGCCGGAGTGCCTTGCGCGTTGCAGCAGGACCGTCTTTGGCTGTTTCTGCATCTGCATCTGCATCTGCATCGACAGCATCGTCTGCACCTGCACCACCATCTGCCTCCACGCCCACAGAATCACAGCCACTCGTGGCCGAGTGGCTCCCCCCAGCAGCGTCTCTGTCGAGCTCCTCGTCGCGGAAACCAGCTCCAGCCGATGATGCGGCCGCTTCGACCGGCCTGCGCGCACCACCACAGAGCTTTGCCGCCCAGCAGCGACAGCAGGGCCGGGCGTCTGCACGGCGAGACGTCGCTCTCGCCGGCGGCCTCTCGCTGCAGGCCCGCGAACAGGCTGCAGCCTCGGCCAAATCGGCCGCCACAACCACAACCACCGCCACCACTACCACCACCACCACCCTGACCACTCGGTCGCACCGCACAGTGCTGCCCGGCAGCAAGTCGTCGTCGTCGTCGATCCCGTCGTGCTCGTCGTTGTCGTCGGCCGGACCCGAGCGCAAGACCGCTCAGAGACCTGGTTCCAGCCGGTCAGCACAGCCACCACAGCCACCAACAGAACAGAAACAACAGCCACCAGCAGAAGAGAAACAACGACCACAACAGCCGCAACAACAACAGCCGCCACCACCAAAAGCACAGCCGTCACAACCACACACAGACGCAGACGACGACGACGCCACGGCTGTCGAGCGGCCGCCGCGACTGTCGCTCTTCAGCCCGTACGAGCGCCAAGAGCTGGTGCCCGGCAGCGAGCCCGACGTGGTGCTCGCCCGCCTGCGCAAGCTGCAGGCCGAACTGGACCGCGCGCTCAACGCACGCACCATGGCCTTTGTGTCGGTGCGCGACAAGACGGCCGGGCCGCCGCAGATTGTCGTCAAATGGGTCGACTACACCAACAAGTTTGGCCTCGGCTACATCCTCAACGACGGCAGTGTCGGCTGCATCCTGCGGGCCATTCACGTTCCCGGCGAGGCCAGCGAGCTGCCGCCGTCGTGTCTGATGGTGCGCGGAGCCGAGCGCCACATCCAGCGCCGCGACGATGTCTCGTATCCGGACCGCCAGCAGATTGTGCCCATGGGTCGTCGTCGCAGCGGGGACGCCGTCGAGGGCGAGGGCGAGGGCGCCATCCGCTTCTACGAGAACAACGGCGAGCGCGGCCTGCGACGGGTCTGTGTCGATGCCTCGCGCTTCCGAGTCGCCGTCGATCCGCGTTCCGGAGCGGCCGGGAAGCTGTCGGCCGGCCGGGACGCCTTTGACCACCGCAAGCGCGAGCGCATCGTCCTCTGGAAGAAGTTTGCCAACTATATGCTGGCGTATGGCCGCGAGCTGGAGGGCGACGACGCCCGGAACAACTCGTCGTCCTCGTCGGCCTCGTCGGTCTCGTCGGCCTCGTCGTCCTCGTCGTCCTCGTCGTCCCAGCCGCTGTCGCCTTCCGACGATGCCGTCGTCACCTTTTACCAGCGCTTTGGCGACGTCGGCTGCTGGGTCTTTGGCGACGGCCACTTGCAGTTCAACTTCCCCGACCACACAAAGATGGTGCTCGATGCTGCCGGCGTCGGCTGTCACTTTTGGCACCTGCCGGCCGCTGCGGCCGAGCGTCTGGCCGCCACCGGCCTCGTCGACGAGGAGGCCCTCGACAGCCGCAGCGTGCTCTCGTATCCGCTGCAGACCCTCCTCAACTTTGCCTCGTCGGCCGGCTCGTCCGTCTCGGCCGCGTCGCGTCGTCGCCCCAACATCCGCCCCGAGCTGCAGAACATTCCGGCCGCCAACGACTTCCGCCGCAAGGTCGAGTTCGTCCGCGCCGTCGTGCGCGAGTGGGTGTCACGTGGAGGCCTCGGCAACAGCGACATGGGCCACGCCGGCCGCCTTCGCTGGATGGGCGCCCGCGAGACCGCCAAGCTGGCCCCCGGCACCACCTCCCCGACCCCGGTGCCGGCCTCCAAACACGTCTGGGTCACCATTGGCGCCCGTCTCGGCGACGTCCGCGTGTCCGCCATGGTCGATCCTCGTCGGCCCGGCGAGCTGGGCCCCGATCTCGACGAGGTCCGGCGGTAGGCCGACGTCCTTCTCCTTGTCTTGTCCTTGTCCTGCTGCTGCTGTTGTTTTCTTGTCCTGCCTCTTGTGGCCTGTCTGGTCCATATCGCAAAGCGTCTGCCGTCATGCTTCCCGTTTCGAGTCTAATGATTGTGCTATCCAATATATTCATCATCTGTTCACCTGTGCCGTCGTCGTCACACGTAGTGGGGGAAACGAAACAACCAGAAATCAAAGGTATACTTGCACGCATGCCAAAATCAATATATATGCAGCCATCCAGTCATCCTTCGTACGTCATCATATGGGGTCCAAGAAAGCCAAAAAAAACACCAAAAAACCCCCCCCAAAAAAGATACCGAAACAACAAGAACAACAAGACCGTCCCCCTCAAAATGGTTCCATGTCCAGAGCCGCAGCCGCCCGCAGACGCAGTCGGTTCGTCCGCTGCCTCACCCGCCGCGGCACATCATCCTGCTGACCCGGCCAGTCCAGCTCGCTGCAACCTGGCCGCCGTATCTCCAGCACCTTGTTGCGCCCATTCTCTCCGCCCCCATTGGCCAGCGCATTCTCCGTGTCACAACGCTCAAACTTCAGCAGCCCGCCACGCGTCCTGTCCGAACAGAGTACCAGCAGGTCGCGTCCCGTATTCGTCAGAGACACCCCGCTGATCTCGCCAAAGATATCCAGCGTCTGGCACGTCCGGAAGCTCTGCGCGTCAATCACGCTGACAAAGTCCGCCTCCTCTGCAGCCACAAGCACCCGCTTGCCCGAGCCGGCCGGCGAGAACTGAAGGCTGCGCACGCCCGCCATCTCCGTGAAGAGCGTGACCACCGGTGTGGACTGGCCCTGCGCGTTGTTCCATTTCCGTGCATCCCAGATCTTGATCGTCCGGTCCTGGTTGCCCGTTGCCAACGTGTAGCCATCCGGTGCCCATGCACACGCGAATCCATAGTCCTTGTGGCCCCCGAGCACCTTTAGCACCTCTGGCTGCCGCGAGCTGATTCGCCGCGTCGAAGTGCGCTCCGGCTCTGCAGCAATGATGAAGGCGTTCAGCGAGTCACCCACCACCACACGCAGACGGCGGTCTGGAGAGATGGCCGTGCAGTTCACCGCAAACGGGAACTGTACTGCAGATATCACCTTCCCCGTCTTAAGGTCCAGAACCCGAAGGCCGAGGTCGTTGGACGCAAATGCCGCAAGCGGTCCTGACGAATTGCGTAGGCTGTGCACCTGGATATGATTCGAGATTCCGCTGGGGTGTCTGGTCACCGTACCTTCCGAACGTGTGCTTCCTGTGTATGGACCCTCATACTCGGATGTGAGGTCAGAAATGCAGTACTCGCCAGAAAACCCGCCCGCGACCAGTACGTTCAGATCCGCTGCGATTGTCGAGATCTGCACATTCGAATGCTCGCTGAACCGCATCGCCACGCTTTCAGCCCCCGTCAGAGTGTTGATTTTGCGCACAACCCCGCGACATTGTGAATAGAATGCGCATGACCGCGTCGTGCATGCCAACAGGTTGCGAAGCTGGAAATGGGCCAGGTGAACTGTCGTTTTCACGTGCATTTTGCGGAATCGGAAGTACGACTCCGAGTTCCACGGCATTTTATCAGCCGGACGAACCTGCAGCATGTCAGAAACGGTATGCAAACTTATGAGGAGACTGCAAAGGCACTTACAGCTGGCTGGTCCGAGTCCTTCACGCTCACATAGTTGTGAAACGATTTGAGTCGAAAATCGCGGGCCTGCTTGCGGGTGACCCCCATCGCAATCCAGTTGATGCCCTGCAGGTCATGCTGGTCGCCATACAGATCCTGGCTGCGGATGCATGTGATCGGCTTGTTCACCTGGTGATCAATGCTACGCCTAGATGGCCGTTTGGAAACATTCGTTTGCCCAGACCAGTTTATCAGGAACTGCCCGAGATTGTGGTTTGCCGGCGATAGATTGTTGAATGCCAAATTCGCGCTCAGCGGAAACGGAGGCGTATGGGTCGCAGAGTTCATTGCAGGTGACGGCTGGTGTATCGTTCCTGCAGGTGTTGGCTGGTTGGCATACATATGTGCCACTCCGTGGCTATGCAATGCGCCGTGTGCTACCTCTCCGCCATCATAATCCGAATCTTCATCGAACCCCCCTTCGAACCCTGAGGGCGAGCTTCCTTCGGATGATGTCTCTTCAAAGTCCTCTCCAAAGCTCACTTCATCACCCCCAACAATGTTGATGATACCTGTGGAGACAGTAGCTATGCTGCTTGGTTCTTCGTCGGCTAGTTCATCCGCTGCTGTCAACTCAAACTGCACACTAGCTGTTCCAATGACCTCAAGGTCATCTGTCATGCCAATCTCCATGGATATACCTGCAGAACTGTCATCAAACGCCTCATCGCCTAGTTTACCTTCTACTGTCAGGCTTGTGTCCGGGACTTGTCCGTGGGGTGACATGGACATATCGTTGCCTTGACTATCAGACGGCTGCGATGTCTGTCCATAGCTGAGTGCCTGCGTCGGTTGTGGAAGTGGGGCAGGCGCGCCGAGGGTGTGTGTGTTTTGCTGCTGGAAGGAAGAAGAAGGTTCAGGGTTGGAACCGTGGGGTAGAACGGGATGCACCGGCTGTGTTGAAAGTACCTGATGTTCAAATTGGCTGTCGTTTTGCGCCGCTTGAGCATGCACTGGCTGACTTGCTTGTGAAGGGCTCTGGTTGACAGAGAGGGACTCGGCGACCGTGCTCTGAGATGACGCTGGCACGCTGCTCGATAAAAGGGTAGCTGAATCGGATCCGCCTGCCTGCTCCTCATACTGCAGCCCGACGTTGTAATTTGCCCCGTTCACACCGGGATCGCTAGCCGAGCTGTGGATATCGTGTGGAGGTTCGCCTGGATTATCGTTCGCACTGTTTGCCGCAGCTTCACCAGCGCCAGGCCCCGAGCTTGCTGACTCTTGGGCGAATTCTACGACGGCAGTCACAGCGAGTCCTGAGGATGGTGCATGAGCCATGTTTGCCAGGGCGTGCACGGCAGGCCAGGCGGTCACATCGTCGACAGTTATCTCAGAGGTACCAGGACCGGCTTCACCATCTCCTCCACCCTCATTCCGGTCGTCGTCCGTTTCAAGGGCCGAGGGGCCGCCATGAGGATCGGTAGTGACAGTGGAATGAACGCAGACAATATGATCACCGCCGGCATCGATCATGTCCAGATCGACAGCTCCGCCGGCCGGTGCCGATGCCGTCACTAAAGGGCCTGACACCACAACTATGGGCGTGCTGCTCTGCCCCACGTGGATTGATCCAGAGCCGCTGGCTTCAGTCATCGTGGTGTTGTCCGCAACGTAATTTCTGGAATATATGTACTTCACAATACTGTCGGGCGGGGAGGTGTATACCCAATATGTTGGAGACGTCGACTCGTGGAGGGATGACAAGGGAGGGCTTCGAGATAGACGTCGGTTGGGCTGACTAGATCGGCCAGTACGACTGACTAGACTCGCTAGTCCGTTAGCGTGACTGCTACTGGGGCTCTACCCGCCAGCAAGGGTACTAACGCTGTTACGGTCCCGATTGCTTCCACACTGGCTGGCCCTTCTTAGTTGAAACGGCCTGCTGTGCTTGCGGATGTTGCTGCTTCAGCCGGACAGAGCGTGGAGATCTGCACGAGATGTCACAACCGTTATCGAGGCCAAGATGGGATTCCCTGCCAATCGGCCCAACGCCTGCTGGTCAGACGGAGCTCAATTTCGGTTATGTCTCGATATGTCTTCACTTAGGCCCAAAGATAGTATGTGTGATTGGTTGGTCTGCGAACTGAAGAAAGGAAGTTGGAGTTAGTGTCGCGGTAAAGCTAGGCCACTCATAGAGAGTGAAGAAGAGGTTGTGTCTTGAAGGGAAAGGAAGATGAAAAGTCCTGGTTTGCATATAAACTGATCTAGACCACAGTGCAGTTCTCGACGACAGCAATCAAGGCAGGGACAAGAAAGGGGGATGAACGTGTAACAGGTCCACTTTTTGGGTCGCGTACTTGGTAGTTGGACTTGAAAGCCTATAGCCCGACTGCGAGGCAGAGCGGCTGTGGCGATGCGGAATCGAGCTGAAGGCACAAAAGAACATACGAGTATGCTGCTGCTAGTCGAGACAAAAAAAAAAGGCAGAACCGCAGCGGGACAGGGCTGTTTGGGAGTTGGGCGGGGGATTTAAAATAACGACGTGAGGGGTGGCACCAGACCGCCCACCATGCAGAATTGAGGAGTGGCCTTTTGAAAAGGGAAAAATGAGAGGGCGTTTGCATGTGTGCTGGTTGGCCGACGAGATGCGGAATGGGCGAATGGCAGGAGTAACAGTGTAGAGAGTGGGATAAGCATTATTATCCCACAGCTATTCCGCACATAAGATACATAGTACGGCAGGTGCGAGACGCCTTGACTGGTGGGTCGGTTCGACACGATGTGGCCCCGAAAAAAACATGGAAACCGGCCAAGAACGACAGCCCCGTGACACCGATGACAACGAGGTCAGGTGCGGCTGGCAGTCGGCTAGCAGCAGCTTCCGGTGGAAATGGGCAGATGTTTACGCACCCTTTTAACAGGCCGACAGATACTACGGCCGAAGAGTGCGAAGTCGGGGCGCCCTTGGAGGTTGGAGTATGTGATAAATCACAACAAAGTCAAAAGCAAAGGCTCTGATCGGACTAGCGGGAAACTGCTCCTATTGTCGCTTTGTTTGGTCCGTTTCTTTGTCTCATGTCATTGCCTTGTCCGCAGAGACAATGTAGCGATTGTAAAATAGGATGCCACAGAAACATCGCACCCCAGCTTGCTTAATAATGCGGCATGACTCTTTCTAGCTTGTCCATTGCGCTGCAGTGTAACACCAGGAAATGACGACCAAACCAGACGGCAGTTTTAGTCGGCACAGATGGCACCATCAAGTCACCAGCGACTGCCATCGTCCGGACAAGCATACAAAGAAAGCAATCAATTGCAAACCCTGTACGACGACCACCAGCGACAGCATACACCGCCATGAAAGCGAGATACTGATTGACGTCAGACAAAATCAACCAGATTGGCATAGGCACTGCCGAGCTAAAGGCATTCTCAGACGACTGGGCTGCTGCCCTCTTTTCCCCTTTTCTTCCAACGTGACAGTCCCAAGAGGAAACCCCCATCTCACACACACCACGGAAAAAGAAGTGTCAGACCCCCCAGTAATAGGACGAGAACCAAAGAGAACGAACAACCGAGAGTGACGCCGATTTCCCACAACAAAAAGTTACTCCTTTTATGATTAGTTCCCGAACATAAAAATGGACGTGCTTCGAGCCATCTCGATGTCCGTCTTATGCAAGTAAATAAGAGAAACCACATGACGTAGAGACAATAGAACAAGCCCAGGGATGGGGCTGGAGGCGATGAAAAAACAGACAAGTGCTCAGCCATCCTGCACCGTCCTGTACTTATGACTGGCCCCGCGAACGTCCTAGAGCAACAGAACTGCTTGTGATCGTCAACCGTGTGCCGGGCCGCAGTCCCAGAACGGCGAAAACGTAGACAAAAATGCAGGGTTGTCGCTATGCTGTCATCGGCATTAAAAAGTATCAATATCGTAAATGTCCAAGTCGGTGGAACAGAAATGACAAGAGTATGTGACGACAGGAAATGTGGTTGCGAAATGGGCAACGCTGCTGAGAAGAACGCCGAATGATGGCCTCCATCGGTTGCTTGGCATCGTATCATTGTATCATCGTATTATTGTTTCTTTTGTCACATAATGCCGCAGCTGTCCTCCTTGGAGCCTTTCTTTTTCAGCTTGCCCTTAGGGGAAGACTCCTCGACATCCAAAGGGATATTCCCGCCAGACGCAGCGGCACGTATGGCTGATAGTCGCTGCTGTGCCCGTACTTCGCCCAAATCGGCCGCTTTGACGTACCACACGTTGGCCGCGAGTATGTCTCTCCGGCAGCCGATGCCCATCTCGGTAAAGTAGCCAGCTGCATACTGCGCCTTTGCATAACCTGAGAATATAGGTCAGAACAAAATATCTCTCTGGATCGCTCCAGCCATTGCAACGTACCAAGATCAGCCGCGCGGCTGGCCCACTCGTATGCTTCCTCCTCGTCTCTCTCGAGCACGGGCTCGGCACCAACCATGTACCAGGCACACAGGCCCATCATGGCTGCAGGATGGCCATGCTCGGCAGCACCAGTGTAGAAGTGCACGCTCAGAGCCGGGTCGCGAGGGCAGTTTAGCCTGCCGTGCTCATAGGCGTCGCCCATGCGGAAGTTGGCATCAGGATGGCCCAGCTCAGCAGCCTGCGTAAACAGCTCGGCCGCATAGCCTTCGTCCTTGAAGATGTCGGCGCCATAGCCAGTCTCGTACATGCAGCCCAGGTGGTAAGGCGCGCCGTTGTAGATCGTGTCAGAGGCCTCGGTAGCCAGCTTCATCCACTTGACACCCTCTTTGTACCGCTTCTCGCCCAGATCGCCCGAAAGGCAGGCCCTGCCAAGCCGCGTCATGGCGCCTGGATGGCGTTTCGAAGCAGCGGTCCGGAGATACTGAATGGCCTTGGTAGGATCCTTGCGGCAACCCCAACCAAACTCGTAGCAAAGGGCGGTTCGATAAGCGGATTCGGCGTGGCCGTGCTTTGCTGCCAGCACGAAGAGGGGGAATGCTGCGTTGTAATCCTCCTTCCCTTTGCTGAATAAACCCGAGGCAAAGCCATCAGCCATGTAGTACTGCGCAAAGGGGTACCCGGCGTTGGACAAACGCTGCAGAATGCTGCGTGCTTCTCGAACGAGTTCTTGTGGGGATACGTCATCACTCTCCACAGAGGGGCTGTCCTGGTCGCGGGCTGAGTGAGGACTGGACTTCCGCTTAGCCGGCTCGTCAAAGTTGAGACCTTGCTCCTGGGCGGTAGAAATGAGGAAGACTGCAAACGAATATTGGATAGACATGTCGTTAGTCTTCTTCACATTTTGTCGGTACATCTCGAGTGTCTTTTGTGTGCTCAGAAGCGAAGCGTTGCTGCCAATGGCATTCCGGAGCTGCACGTTGTTCATGTTGATAGGTGACGGAGCAGGCTGGGGGTAGGGTAAATTCAGCATGTCCGCATACGATGTCGGCCGCGTGTCGGGCGACTTGCGTGAGTTGGACGACGGGACGCGGTGATGTGGGCTGCCATACGCGCCGGGAGACGAACGATCATGCGAGCCATAATCGGAATACACAGAATACAAGGAATGTGGACGGGGCAACGAGCTTTGCCGATAGTTGTTGGAGCTCGGGGTGAGGTGACGGTTGACGGGAGATGCCCGGCTGACCAGGTCGGGGGTAGAAGCAGAGCGCGGGTCATTCAGCAGCAGCTCCTGTTGCGCCGAGGAGACCAGTCCTGCAGACTGTGGCAGGAAGTCCTCCTGGTGGTATTGAAGCTGCGGTACTGAGTGCGTCTCAAAAAGGCCATCCTCAAGTGAGCTCTTAGGTGACGGGTCGGTCATGTTTCTGTTGCGGTCGTTGCCCCATGGTCTTGTGGGTGCACTTCCGTATGTGTTGCCGTCGTCTATGCCGAGGCTGGCAGTTCCAAGCGGCCTCAGAGGTCCAATGCCTCTTTCCGGCGGTAGACGGTCTTCCATCTGCCGGCTTCTGCCGGCGACCGAAGCGACTGGAGCAGGCCGCTCTATCCCATCTGCCTGCGTGCTTGAGCTTTGAGGTGCGCGGGGAGACAGTGGTGAGACATTGAAGGCTCTGGTGAGGTCTCGGCCTGCACCAAGAGGAGGGGTGAGCATGTTAGACGGCTCAATCCAGTTGTCAGGCTGGGAGTTGACCTGAGCCGGAGAAACAGGTGGCAGCCTCATCCGTGCCGACTCGGAAATGGGTGTTCTCGAAGGCTGTGGCCTGGACTCCCCTGTTATATCCTCGGACAACTGCAGTGATATCGGTCTCCGCCTGGCCGGAATAGCTGGTGGAGACGCCGGCGAAGGAGCCGTTGCCATCACTGCGGCCATGGCGAGCAACCAAACGAACCAGGGTAGCAGACTAGGGGGGGGGGAGAGCGGCAGGAGTAGCGGCAGGTCCTATCCAGAAGGGGCTGGAGCAGCTGTCAGGACCCAGGCGTCTGGACAACTGCGTCTGGCTATGAGGCTGTTCGAGACAAACGAGAGACCAGGACCAAGTGAAGGAAACGACTGGCGACAGGTGACAGGATAGTGCTAGAGCAGTCCAGTAGTCGGGGATCAACAGAGCAAATACACACACAGCGAAGAGCCAAAGAAAGGAACACTCCGCACAAGAAGCAATGCCAGGCACCTCGAGCCTAATCGAAGAAGAAGAGGAACCAGGATTAGGGGTGGTGGAGAGGAAAGGGAGGTTGATAACCAGCAGGAAACGAAATCGGCTCTGTTTTTTCTCCCCTTTGATGGTACCCCCTACAACATGATGGGTTCCCCTGTTGGATTTTATTCGAAATGGGGGGCGCGGCTGGTGGACAGTTTTTTAGAAGAGGTTAGGGGACGTGGAGCCGGCCAGGCACACTAAATCCGACGAGGGAGCGAGCGTGTTGTTGTCGGCCAGTCTCTACTCGTAACAGAAACAGCTGTGCATGGGGTCGGAAAATGCGGAAACGTGTGTTTGAGCAACTGGCACAAGCTGACTGGTTGCCGGCCGTGGCTGTTGACGCAATATTGCTGACGCCAGAGAAGGCAACGAGGATGAGGAAAACCGTTGTTGTAAGGCGAAAGGAGACGCGCCGCTATTGCGATGGGAACCGGCAAGCGTTGGCGTACGTACTTCAGCGGTAGGTTGAAGAGGCTGAATAGTGTGGTGCAGGCTGAATACGAGCATTACAGCTGTTTAAAAAAAAAAGAGTACGACATACGGAGTACGGATTACTTGCCATGTCTTACATGGAGCAGTCGGCGGGCAGCGCTCTTTCCAGAATGGGCGTGAGGGGGTGGGCAGTGGAAGTGGGTCGAGCTAGCGAGCCAAATACCACCCCAATCGCTCAGTCGTCTGGGACAGAAGGCCGTGCCTGCGAAAAATTCGAGCGCTAGCAGGATGCAGAAGGGAAGGCGGGCGGGCAGATTGCACTATCGTAAGACAGTGAGATCGGACAGGACGACTGCAGGGATGGATAAAGGTGGCAGCATGAGGATTTGTTCCTGGCGCTCCTATTTCCAGGCCGGCAAACGGAGCACAAGTGCACACGTGTGCTTGCTTGTTTTTACGACTGGATCCAGCAGTGGGTAGCGGAGAAAATTCACTACTCTGTATGGCCGGTGTGTTTTGTATGGAGCTGCTAGACAGAAGACGCAATGCACTGAAGATACGAGCAAGGCCGTCTTACTCTCCGTACGAGTACGAGAAAAGTATAGCTCTGCCGCCATCACAGACATCTCTGAACACCAACGCTCCAGGGTGGACCTCGGAAAGGTTTTCATGACACATGATATGCGAGATTCGCGCTGGTCTAGCCCAGCCTCGCCGTCCATTGGAATGGATACGAGTGAGTACGATGTGCGCGTAATGAAACTACAGTGGCATCCGAGACAAGCCCGGGGTTCCTCATAAGTGTCGCCTGTATCCGGCAAGCTTCCCATTGCCGTGACTTGCTCCAATAGTATCGTGCAGCGGGCAGCTGGGCAAAACCGTGGCTAGCTATAATTAATCCTCACTGGAGCGTGTACTCGTCTACGTGCCGGTTTCATCCCCTTGATCCCCCCCCGCTGACATGCATCGACACAGTTGTATGACAGTGTCAGCACAAAGCCTCGCCAAGTGACGACGTATTATACTTTTGTTGAGGCTCAGTCCGCGCCCCTCGTCATGTCCAAATATAGTTAGCTGTACACGCGTAGGCCTCTACTCCGTAAATTGTGCCTCTTTAACGCAACTACTGGGGCATCCTGATTCTCTCTCTTTTACCATATTGCCTTCATTCTCCCTTGTGCCGGCCGCAAATTCTTGCACGGACATTTCTTCCTCATGCGAACGAGGTTGTCGAAGAAATGAGCATTTCTCCGTACAGCCTCTACAACTACCGACCGCCGCCGTTCTGTTGGCATGGGGCTCCGTTTTCTGCCCGCCTTTCCCCACAGCCATTCCAGCTTCATTTACGGAGTACGGAGCAATACCTCCCCGCCTTTGCCAATGCGCCAGTCATATACGGATTACGAGTAGTCACATTCTGTGAGGGACGACGTAGGGTTGGCAGCAGCTGCAGGAATGCGAATCGCTAGAAACGAAACACACCTTCGTCGGAGAAGATGCTCGTAGATCGGAATGGAATAAAAATAGGTTTTCACTTCCTCCGGGAAACGCCCCCCCTTCTAAACCTTAATTGACAGATATGGCAAACAAATAATACTCCGTAGAAACTTGGTCCAGCGGCCTACTATGAACGGCCTAGTCCCTAATGTGTGCTCGTATTTCGGCAGGCGATTTTCGAGACCACTTGACACAATTCGTGGTGCCATTTACGCGAGCCGCTTTTGCCAGGTCGATCCCCGCTTTCAATACTCGTAGGCACAGGATCAGACAATTGTCACGATTGAAGTCCGGATTTCCGAAGCCACGATGTCATCTCGATCTGCTACCTCTTATGCCCCCCCTTGGCCTTTTTGCAGACTGCTGGCCGTGCGGAAATTGGGGCACTCTCGGCGTCTACTTTGAGTTAAATAAGATCCTACCTACGAGGCTGGAATGCGTACTCTTTTTGCTCCGTAATAAATTGAAAACATGTCCCGTGCTTCACGCTTCTCGGCCTTTCCGGTCATTTTGCAGTACTCGTATAACCGTAAATGTTTATTGGTAATAGAGGTCCCCGCCCAAACCAACATAACACTAATAAAAGGGGCCTGAACGAGACTCCACAGGGCGCCAAAAACACAGGAAAATACCTGAATACCGAGAACAAGCCCGGAGAATCGGCTGGCGAGGAAGCAGCCAAAGGGTTCGCACCTTTCAAAAAAAGCCAGTTTGGGTCTCTCGTATGCCAGCCTTGTGTAAGCCAAGTATTCCACTGTGTACTGCAAGTACACACGGTTACATCGGGTTCGTATCGCCCCCACGGGCGCATGCTACTTTGGATACATGTCATGCTACTTTTTATTTCGTATACTCCGTAGTCCGTAGGCTTCTTCGATTAGCGAGGCGCAGCAGTGTCTTCCCCTATACGACGTATTTAGCCACCCAGAGTAAATCTTTGTATCTTACGAGTACTTGCGACGTACGTGTACGAATAACATTACCGCACACAGCTGTGCTGCGTGACCAAGATTTTGTATCTTAAGTTACGAGACCCATCTTACTCGTACATGGCAATGCATAGTATCGTACTCCGTACAAGTACGAGTACAGATTAGACATGGCAGAATATGTGTCGTCTATCAAGTAGCGGTATTGCCTTCGTGTACTCGTACTTTGTGATGATGTTGACTTACGAAAGGCCCTGCATTCCTGACAAAAACAATCTCTCAGACGAGACCTTTTGAACTTTATATCCCCGATGACAGAATTCCGATTTACACGATGCGCATCTGCCCGAAAATATGCGCTTTTGCTCCGTAAAAGCGTAGCATTATCCTATGCACGTCGTATGATGATTGCCTAGGTGGACACTGTGCGGTCTGCCCCTCACTGTCGTGATTCAGCAAAAGCCATCGTCGGCGGGCCAACGAGTTGGCTTGGTTGCCAGGTCAGTTTGGGACGAGCAAGCGCAGAAGCAGCCGCACCAAAAGCATGCTAAGAAACAATACGAACAGCTTCTTTTGTTAGTGCCCCCCCTGCGTCAGGCAATGCACTGTTCGGTCCGCTAAACCGGAGAGGTCCCCACAGCGTAGAATCTTGCTGCTGTTTCCGGTCCACGCAAGAGGCAACCGTCTCGTTTGGCAGTTACGGGCAACGACGGCGCCTGCCGCCTGGGTGGAAATAAGCAAAGATGGACAGCAACAACAGCTCGAGAATGGAGTAAAATCCGACGATGCTATCACCGGCTTCATACCCTTGTTCTTTCTTCTACGGGTTCCTTGGCTATTGCCTTCTTCTATTCGCCCTCTTGGTTCCCCCCGCGACCACTCCCATCACATGCTGTTAGATCATCTTTTGCTGTACTCGTATATTGTGTTTTTCGACGCTCCTATTTCCTATCGGCATCCTCTCTTATCGTCCTTGGCCTCAATGTTTCTCAACCTCACGGCCTCTCTGATGACCTTCATGTTCAACTAAAGACGCGCGCACGTCGATCCCTCGATCCACTTCTCTTATACCTGCGAGAGGGCTAACACGACCATTCTTCAGCCGCCTGCCACTTTATTGTTATTCTGGTTTATCTTTTCCCCTGCGCGAGCAAGTCCCGAAGAAAGCAGCTCTGTTTGCCACGTACCGCTTGTGCCTGCAGCTCCTGGGTGCTAAGCTGCTGTGCCATTGATCCGTTGGCACCGTCTGCGTCGCATTCGCCCTTCTTCGCCTGACAATTATACGAGTGGGACACCTGCTAGAATACGACGCAGAGAGAAACAGGAAACAGGGCCAAGCAAGGAGCAATCGCCACTTTTCAAGCCTTTCGAAGCAAGAACAAAAAAGAAAAGCGGCAAAGCAAGAAAAAGCAAGGCTCCTGCGGTTGACTTCAGCGCTGGCACATTCCAGCAGGGATTGTGACCGTCGCGGGACACAACTAAATATTATTTACCTGTGGCGGCTGCATCCCACCCAATAATATTTGTTGGTAAGACACGCCCCCAACTATACTCCGTCTCGGCTTTCTCTTTCGCTTCCCTGCTCCCTCTTCTGCTTCTCAGAGCAGGCTTGTTCTGGGCAGGCGCTGTACTCAGCTGCAATCGTTTGTTTTGAGTGCGTTCCTTCGTTTTGAAAGTGCTTGGCTCGTTCCTGGTGCCTTTTTGCACTTCCGCTTGGTCTTCTGGTCCTCTGCGACTCCAAGATTTTCACTCGCTTCAAAGATCTCATTCCCAAAGTCCCTGCGAGTCCCCCTACCCACTTTCCCCAGTGCCAGCGCTGCTGCTCTGCAAGGGTAAACGATCTGTCCTTGTGCTTCTCTGCGCTGCCCTTCTTCATGCTTTCGTCAGGCCAGATATTCCGCAGGCCCCTCCCGCTGACTTGATCCGACCAGGGCCATGTCTCAACACAGAAGGCCTGGTGGCGAGCCGCCGTACGACCCACGAAGCAGACGCCGGCTGTCTTCCTCGCGACGCAGCAGCCGCGCCAACGATGTCGACACCGGCCGCTACAATCCAACCGAGGGCCGTCGTCGGCGCGCAAACTCGTCGGCCTCCTTCGAAGACACGATAAAGGATCCGGATGCAGGACCAGAGAGCCATCCGCTGTCGTCCACAGGCGGCATGTCCGAACCCCCGAGCGAACGGCTGCCTATTCCGAGGAAAGGGAGCTTGGTCCGACCTGAGCGAAACAGGATAGGGAAAGATCACCCCAACTACCACTACCGAAAGCACGCGACCAACATGAGCACGGCTCCTTCGTCTACCGGCAACGATCCCATTGTGGAAGATCTCGAGGGCGCTACCGACGTCTCTGGCTCCCGTGCTGGCGACGCTGCGTCTGACGGGTCTCCCGCGCGAGACGTGGTGTCCGGCCGGATGAAGAGCGGCGAGGCGGAAAAGAAACACAGAGACCGTCGCAGATCTGGGCGGGAGCAAAAGTCGAATAAGATTCGCAAGGGCAGTAAGCGAAAGAGCAGCCGTCAGAGGCGTGTGGTTGAGCCAACGCGCCCACCCAGCCTGTGGCTCGTCTACTGCTATCTTGTTACCTTTTGGTGCCCCGACTTCGTTCTGCGATACTGCTTCCACAAGCGGGAGAAGGAGCAGCAGCGTGCTTGGCGGGAGAAGATGGGATTGATTAGCATCATCATGGCGATCATGACCTTGGTTGGCTTTCAGACCTTTGGATTCACGGCCGTTGTCTGTCATTCGAAGACGCTCCGTCTTCGGGTCAACCACGTCGATTCTGGCTACATGATCTTCCATGGCCTGGCCTACGATTTGACCACGTCGACGCACCCGGCAGCAGACGGCATTCCTGCCGGTTCCAATGTGCTGTATGGCCTGTCCGAGAAGCATGGCGGGCAAGACGGCAGTTTTCTGTTCCAGAATGTGAATGGCCGGTGCAAGAATATCATCACGCTCGCAAACAACTCGGACGTCCCGACGAACTCGGACAATGACCTGGCGTGGTACTTCCCTTGCAACACTTTCAACCAGGACGGCTCTAGCGAGCCCAACTATACGGTCCCTTACTATCTTGGCTATGGCTGCCATACGACCGCGGCTGCTCGCAACAACTTCTACCTCGACCTCAAGCCCACGGCCCATGTATATTACACGTGGGATGACGTGAAGAACAGCTCTCGCAATCTCGTCGTGTACTCAGGCAATGTGCTGGACCTCGACCTCCTGTACTGGTTCAACGAAGATGAAGTCGTCATTCCGCAGCGGTTCAAGGAGCTGCGTGACAACACCACTGCGGCGAACAAGGCCATCCGCGGCCGCGATGTGACTCGCAGCCTTCAGGCATCGGGTGACAAAGACATTGCCGAATGCTTTGAGGACATCATCAAGGTCGGCACGGTCGCTTCGACGACGGTAGGGTGCATTGCATCTAAGGTTGTCTTGTACATGTCCCTCGTCCTCATTCTGGCCGTTGTCCTGGCCCGATTCTTCCTGGCATTGGTCTTCCAATGGTTCATCGCCAAGTCGTACGGCGCCGCCAAGACGTCGCAGTCGTCCGACAAGCGGAAGCGCAACCGACACATTGAAGACTGGAGCGAGGACATTTACCGCGCGCCGCCGCGGATGCCTGGCGACATTGGCAGCAGTGTGGCCGCTGCCAGCTCTGACCGGAACAGCAAGCGGGCCAGCTTCCTGCCGACGACGTCAAGATTCACTGCCGTCTCGGCCATCGACCGCACTCCTCGGGCGCGGATGGCACCGACGACGATGGCGAGCCAGAACGCCAGCGCCCAGCTTGCCCACCCCGACGCGCTCTACAGCAATGGCAACGACAGCCGCAGCAGCTTCCTCCGGTCTGATGCCTACGGCAACAGCGGCACGCCGACCGAGGGATACGGCCCGGCCGGCTTCATTCACGAGGCAGTTGTGCCACAGCCGCCTTCGGACTGGATGCCCTGGGGCTTCCCTCTGGCTCACTCCATCTGCCTGGTGACGGCGTATTCCGAGGGTGAGATGGGCCTGCGGACGACGCTGGACTCGATCGCCATGACGGACTATCCCAACAGCCACAAGGTCATCCTCGTTATCTGCGACGGAATGATCAAGGGCAAGGGCGAGACGATGTCGACACCGGACATCTCACTTAGCATGATGAAGGACCTGACGGTGCCGCGCGAAGAAGTGCAGCCATTCTCGTACGTGGCCGTGGCGAGCGGAGCCAAGCGCCACAACATGGCCAAGATCTATGCCGGGTTCTACGACTATGGCGCCAAGTCGCGCATCCCGTTGGATAAGCAGCAGCGCGTGCCGATGATGGTGGTGGTCAAGTGCGGGACACCGGACGAGGAGACCAAGTCGAAGCCGGGCAACCGTGGCAAGCGTGACAGCCAGATCATCCTGATGTCGTTCCTGCAAAAGGTCATGTTTGACGAGCGGATGACGGAGCTCGAGTACGAAATGTTCAACGGTCTCTGGAAGGTCACGGGGATCTCGCCCGACTTTTACGAAATAGTGCTGATGGTCGACGCGGACACCAAGGTCTTCCCCGACAGCCTGACACACATGGTCTCGGCCATGGTGAAGGATCCGGAGATCATGGGCCTCTGTGGCGAGACCAAGATTGCCAACAAGCGGGACAGCTGGGTGACGGCCATCCAGGTGTTTGAGTACTTCATCTCGCACCATCTGTCCAAGTCGTTTGAGTCTGTGTTTGGCGGTGTGACGTGCCTGCCCGGCTGCTTCTGCATGTATCGGATCAAAGCACCGAAAGGCGCGCACAACTACTGGGTTCCCATCCTGGCGAATCCCGACGTGGTCGAGCACTACTCGGAAAACGTGGTGGACACGCTGCACAAGAAGAACCTGCTTCTGCTGGGTGAGGACCGCTACCTGACGACGCTGATGCTGCGAACGTTCCCCAAGCGGAAGCAGGTCTTTGTTCCCCAGGCCGTGTGCAAGACGACGGTGCCCGACACGTTTGCCGTGCTTTTGTCGCAGCGTCGCCGCTGGATCAATTCGACCGTGCACAACCTTATGGAGCTGGCTCTGGTGCGGGATCTTTGCGGCACGTTCTGCTTCAGCATGCAGTTTGTCATCACAGTCGAGCTGATCGGTACTCTGGTGCTCCCGGCAGCGATTGCGTTCACGTTCTATGTTGGTAAGTGGCAGCTTGCAAGTGTGCAAATGTGCATACGTCCATTGTGTCCTGTTCGGCGACTAACAGAGCAGTCATTATTTCAATCGTCCACCAACCGCCGCAAATCATCCCCTTGGTTCTACTGGGCCTGATCCTGGGTCTCCCCGGCCTTCTTGTTGTGATAACAGCGCACTCGTGGTCCTACGTCGGCTGGATGTTTATCTACCTCCTGTCGCTACCGATCTGGAACTTTGTGCTGCCGACATACGCCTTCTGGAAGTTTGACGATTTCTCGTGGGGCGACACGCGCAAGACGTCGGGCGAGAAGACCAAGACGAAAAAGGCCGGCATCGAGTATGAAGGCGAGTTCGACAGCAGCAAGATCACGATGAAACGATGGGCCGAGTTTGAGAGAGAGCGACGATCGCGAAGCGGCTACTGGGGGCCGAGAGACAACGTGGCTGATGGTGGATGGATGAATGCGCCGCCAGTTCCAGGCCACCAGCATTACGAAGAGTACTACACGGACGCCTGAGTCATTACTGGTCACGCTCTGCATTGTTTTGGGTTGTTTCCCGGGTAATTGTTTGCAGCATTTGATTGCTTTGCATGGTTTATTTTCACGTCGAGCGAATGGGACGGCATAAAAAGATGGGCCGCCTCCTTACATGCAATGCCCTCTTGGCATATGGCGGTTCGTTTCCTGGTTCTGATTTCTGTGGTGCGCTGGTTGTCGGGATTTCCAATGGCTGCACGGAACAACATGATTGCATCTGAAAGGCGTGCAAATTGAAGGCGATTTTCTGTGTTTGAAAAGAAGCGTGTATTGTACATACGCAGTCTGCATGGCTTGACATACCAAGCTAGAACCTAATCTATCCTTCTTCCTGGCCGGCCACTGTTTTTCTTTTCCCGATGCGTTTGCTATTTGTAGATCCTAGACGACCGCAGATGACGGTGCACACGGCGCATCTTTCGCGTTGTCGTGCTCTGCAGTGGGCTGGGCTCGTCGCTGGTGAAGACGGCAGTCAGAGGTGCAGCCGTGGTGCAGAGCGTACCGTTGGCGCTGTCGGAGCACTGCAGCCCGGAGGGCTCGATGGACCCGGAGGCCTCGTATACGGTCGACGTCTGGCCGGGGCACGTGACTTCGATCAGGGTGGCCTCGCCGCGCTGCCAGACAAAGGAGACCAGCTTGTTGTCACAGGCATACCGGGCAGCATAGCGAGTGCCGGCGGTAAGCGACGTCGAAGAGGCGTTGTAAGCGCAGGGGGTCGTGATCTGGGTGCCTTTGTCGGTAAAGGTGAAGGAGACGTACGAGGCGGTGGAGTTGGACGTGGCGTTGTGCGGTGAGAAGGTGCTGAAGTTGGTGAGGGTGTAGTTGACTGGGTAGGTGCAAGAAGAGGCCGACGAGGAAGAGGACGAGTCGTCGGGCGAGACCAGGGCCAGCAGCTCGTCGGGCAGTTTGTATGCCAGTTCCAGAGCGAGAGCGCCGGCTGGCAGGCGCAAGGCTGTGAGAAGCAGCAGCAGCAGCGGACGGGATCCGAAGAGAAGCATGATGAGGCCGAGAAAGGGAACTGTCGCAGCAGATGGAACGAATGGAAGAGAAGCCAAGTAAAGAGCAAGTCGGTTAGACAAGAGAGAGGTGGACGAATGTCAGATGACCCGACAGACGGCTCAAGACAGCTTGCAAAAGGTGGAAGCTCAGCCCTCCTTTTAAGACGAACATCGGGCCTTGCACAGTATTACTTGCATGACCACAAGAGACATCGCACCGGCTGAAAAGCACAGCGTGCAATGTATAACCAGGAACACAACGATCCCTGTGGTGCCTGCATCTACGGACAGGCTGCCCCTGGCCTAAGATTGCGACCTACACCGGCAGCAACAGCGGTCAACGGAGAGCGCAAGGGGCCTGAAGACAAAGGAACGTTGGTTGGCAAGAAAGGCACGGAAGATCGTCGTCTTGGAAAGTAAAGAGGGGCTGTTTCCACTCTTTTGCTGCAACTGCCAGCTTGTTTCAAGTTTCCACGCCGAAAAGCCAGCGGCACTCGTCCTTTCCGCAGGCCGATGACGCAGCTGTGGGTTATTTCATGCGTCTTTTCGGCTGCTTAATATAGATATACACTCGTCTCTCTCTATTCGTTGCATTGCCCCACGGCCGACGGCAGACTCGTACATAGTACTGTGCCGTCGACAGCGATGCACAATGCTATTCTAGGACCCGAGAAGAGTGGCAACCAGATCGCTGCTCGTTAATGCTGCCCTCCGTGCAACAAGATGCAGATACGAAGGAGTACGAAAGAATACGGAGTATGAGGAAGCACGGAGTGCGAGTACTCTAGACAAAACATCCAAGATACTTCTGTCTGCACGCCAACCGTTTTGGGAATGGCCCGTGAATTGCCACCAGCCACAGAACCCCAGCCACTCCTGGCTGTATCACGTGCTTTTGCCGGTAAGGGTTTCTCTTCCAATTTGTGGTGCGAAATCCACCACACGTGATCGGAAAAACGCACATTCTGAGAAGATCTCTTGCCAAATTTTAGTGTGGCCCCCCAAAATTCCCACTTGCGAATTGCTCTTTTTTTTTTTCATTTCCAACCCCAACCGAAGTCGACAACCATCCTCTCGACGGCAAATCATCGCCTTTCGAGATAACATACCATTTCGCCGACTTCTCTTTCGACGAACATCTAACACAGCACAAAATGGCCAAGGAGGCAGCACCCCGGACCGGCCTGGCCGTCGGCATCAACAAGGGTTTCGTACGTTTTCTGACACCCGGCGAGACATGAGCGAGGATGTGCTGGCCGGCGGGGCTGGCAGCCAATGGCCAGCAGCCGATGGTCGACGGCCGACAGGATTACAGGCTGCTAACACTGTTGTGCTGTGCAGAAAACCACCCCCCGCGTCGTCAAGCCGCGTGTGTCCCGCACCAAGGGCCACCTGAGCAAGCGCACCGCCTTCGTCCGTGACATTGTCAAGGAGGTTGCCGGTCTGGCACCGTACGAGCGCCGCGTTATTGAGCTGCTGCGGAACAGCAAGGACAAGCGGGCGCGCAAGCTGGCCAAGAAGCGGGTACGTTTTTTTTTTGTGTTTTGCTTTCCATTCTGCCGGTAGAGGCAAGAGCACGCCGGCTGACCAATCTCACAGCTCGGAACATTCGGCCGCGCCAAGGCCAAGGTTGACGAGCTTACCCGGGTGATCGCCGAGTCGCGCAGACATTAAGCGGACGACGTGAAGGATAGGGCACGATGGGACTGAGTCTGGCATCAATGGGACACGGTCGATGGTACTCTTGAGGAACGGGGAGTGACTTTGCGGAGAGAAGAAGAGAGAGGAAGATGGCCGACTGAAGAGAGGAAGGAACACTCTTCTTCGTGCCCTCCTCTCCACCTCTTTCTCGTCTCTTCATCTGACTCTATCTCGTTTTATATTTTACTCTTTGCTTTTTGGGTCGGCATTTCGGTTGGCGTCGAAAAACAGAAACCGCAACGAATTACACTCGTTCCTTACACAAGAAACCAGAGAGACCAGAACACACTAAAAAACCGCTACAAAAAAAGAAACAAATTAAAAAAAGCCTGACCAAATGCCGTGCTGACAATCACGCTGATAACGCAACCGAAGCAGGAAGATAAGCCGCATAGTTTGAATGATACGGAGTACTGCTGTGCTGATTCGACATCTACTCATCTTTATGCCTGCCAACCATTGGACAAAAGGCCCCTAAAACGCCTGCTACTGATATGCCAACTATGCTTCCAGGGAATCATAAAACTGCCCGCTAACGCGACCACAAGCTCACTTCTTTGCCAGGCGCAAGAACTTGGACAACTTCTTGGTCGCATCGCCCTGTTTGTCCCGACGCTGAGCTGCTGCTTCTGCCGCTGCTGCTGCTGCCTCGGTCTGTCTTGTCTTCTCTTCATCGTCGTCATCCTCATCCTCTCTGAGCAGTGGCACGGCAATGTCCTGTGCCAAAGCCATCACCTCCGACTTCACGTACTGCACTTGCTGACGGCCAGCTGCAGCTGGAGAGGTTGCATTGGGCCCGCCGCTGCCCCGCAAGAAGTTGATCACCACGCCTCCACGCATGCCGTATCCCCGGATCAGGTCGTGCTTTACGCCGGCATTGTCCTGGATCTCTTCGCGCGACATGGGTGGTGCCAGCCTGAACGGCTCCCGCACAACGTCCTCCGTCAACACCTCCCGCACTGCCGCGTGCAGAGTGGCGCCGGTGGCCCCGTTTGGGAACGACCACAGCGCCGTGTAGCCGTCTGGAAAGCGGATGCGAATGTCCACCTTATCAACAGCTGATGCTCGAGCCTCGCGCTCGCGGATCTCCTCCTCCAACTCCGAGTCCGACTTCAGCCGCTTGTTGCGCCCAGCGTCCTCGAGATGCTTCTGGTGCGCCTTCATCTGCGCGACAGTTGGTGCCAGACCGTGCGAGCTGGAGCTGCCACCGCTGCCACTGGAGTAGTTCTCTCGGGCCCACCGCAGACTCGCTGCTGCTGGCATTCCAGCGCTAGCCTTTGGTGGTGACCACACCTGCACGGGACGGAGGAGACTTGGCGATGGATCGACTGCCATGGGCTCTGGTTCGGCTGATAGCAGTGGCTCTGGAATTTGCTGCTCGATGACCGGAGCTGGCTGTTCAAACTGCTCAGGCTGCACAAGCTGCTCAGGCTGATCAGACTGCGCAGACTTGTCGGGCTGGTCATTTTGCCGTAGAGTCTCACTCTGTTCGGGCTGTGTCGTGATTTCTGGCTTCACCGGCTCCTCGATTGCCGGTGCTGCAGTCGGGGCCGGGACACTGACCGGTACAGCATCCGACGCCTCGGCATCCTCCCGCTCAAGCTGTCTATGCACGGTTTCCACCGCATCCTCCAGCGTGTAGTCGGTGATACGAAACTCTAGATGGACGAGCTGGCTGCCCGTATCGATACCGGTCCGCGACAGGGTTTTGCGAAAGTCGTCGAGCGTGACCAGCTCGCGTCCGGCAAACTTGAGCACGGGGGCCTCCCAGTAGAGCTGGCCAGAACCTCCAGTGTTTGGCGTGCTTGTCCGGGGCACACCTCGTGCGGTGATGTTGAGGCCCTTCTGCTTGGCCGAAGGCTCCTCCTCGAGGTGGCGTAGCAGCTTCCACACCGGAGTGTCATTGCGCACCTTGGCAGCCACACGGTTGTTTGGAATGCCCAGACGGGCCTCAGATTGGGGCAGGCGCAAGGCGACGGTGACGGCCGACGGAGACTTTGATTTGACGACAAGCTCGAGCTTTGCGCCCTGGGAGAGACCGGCAGCGCGCACAGGGTTGGTGAGGCTGATGGTCTTGTTGTTGTGCCTGTATGGGGGCCAGTGTCAGTGCTGGTCAGAGGTGGTTAGTTGGAGTGAGAGCCTCACTTTAGCTGGTACTTCTCGCTGTCGAGCTTGAACTTGGAGCAAGCATCCTCGAGCACGTCGATCATGAAGCCGCCACTCGGAGCCTTGGCGGTAACGCGGCGGAGGTCGGTCGCAATGACTGTAAAAGAGGTGGCCATTGTGTCAAGAGCTGGTGAAAAAGGCCGGACAGCCAGTCTGCTGAAGCTGTGAGCCGCGCAGCAGTGGGTGCTCTTATAACGGCGAGGTGGGGGGCTCAGAAGGATAGGCTGGGCTGGCAGATCCGTTTGGGCGGCTGGGGAGAGAGTCCAGAGTATTCGCCGTCTATGTCGACGTTCCCGCTGGCGGAAGGTGGCAGAAGGACACGGAAGACGGACGTCTGTCGTGATTGATCTTCTCTCGTGGTGAGGGGCGATTGCTTGGAGCTTACGGAGCTGCTGCCAGGCTGCAAGTGGGATTCTGTGGCTGGTGGCTGTGGCGTCGGGCGGCGGCCTGGCAGGCAGGCAGAAAACGCGCGGACCAGCCAATCGCCAGTGCCGTTGGCAAGGAAAGCTCCAGGTCACGTTTTCCAGCCGCGCCAGCTGCGTGTTGCCTTTGAGTGGAAGCTTGCTCTGGTTCAATGCATCTGAAGCCCCAAGCCCGAATCCGCATCACGTCCTCCATCTGCGCTGCTGTCCTCCTGCCTCGCACCACAACGGACACGAGCGATCATTCTCGACCAGCTCGGCCCGGGCTTTCCCTGTGTCCTGTGTGCATTCCCAACGTTTGAAGAGCCTCGACCAGCTGTCTGCGGGCATCGGAGCCAACTCTCGTGATCCGAGCCATTCCCTGTACCACCCTCCCAACATGGTAAGCTGTCCCGTGTGAGCTGCCCCGTGACGACTGCCGGCTGTGACGGAAGCTAACGAGAAGCAGTCTTCGCCCTTTTCAATAAGTAAGGGACCTCCCGCAGAGACAAGGATGACCAAAGGACCTGCAGCGAGAGCACTCTGCTAACCGGTGACAGACGGCGGTGCGTGCGTCGCCATGGTCGGCAAGGACTGCGTGGCGATTGCGTGCGACCTGCGGCTCGGCATGCAGGCGCTCACCGTGTCCAACAACTTCCCCAAGGTGTTCCAGTACGGCGACAACGTGTTCCTGGGCCTGACCGGGCTCGCCACCGACGTCAACACGGTCTCGGACTTGTTCCGCTACAAGGTCAACCTCTACCGCCTGCGCGAGGAGCGCCACATTGCGCCGCGCACGTTTGCCAACCTCGTCTCGTCGTCGCTCTACGAGCGCCGCTTCGGCCCCTTCTTTGTCAGCCCTGTCGTCGCCGGCCTCGAGCCCAAGACGGGCCAGCCGTTCATCTGCGGCTTCGACAGCATCGGCTGCATCGATTTTGCCCGCGACTTTATCGTGTCTGGCACCGCGTCCGAGCAGCTGTTTGGCATGTGCGAGAGCCTCTGGGAGCCCGACCTGGGCCCTGACGCCCTGTTCGAGACCATTTCGCAGGCCCTGCTCAACGCCGTCGACCGCGACGCCCTCTCCGGCTGGGGCGCCCACGTCTACATCATCGAGAAGGACAAGGTGACTAAGCGCCTGCTCAAGGGCCGGCAAGACTGAGCGGTGGCCGGGCGCAGGGCCGGGAGACCAGGGGTCGGGCTTGTGTATGAGATAATACGCTCGTCTCTCTCGACGACGACAACGATATAAACCATGTCCGGCGTAAAGAAAAAAAATTACATTGACACGGCGTTTGAACTTGTTTTGTGCTGATATCGAATCTGGTCTGACTAGACTATCGCAATATGACAGAGCAGATGGCCCTTCCGTAATGTAAAGCGCACTCTACGTCATGTGACCGCCCCATATTGTACATGCTTTCCTATTCTGCTTTTCGCGTCCCTGTTGCCTCTAAGATGCGTATGAGATCCGTTCTATGGAGCGGAGACCAGACCGTCGGCGGGACGTCTTGCTCCGGGGTTTCTTACCCTTTCTAAGTCTTCTTAATTGGTCTTCTTTGCCTTTGAAACCTTGGCGCTCGGTGCCTGGACAAAGTACAGACGCTCGATGAGCTTGAGAATCTCGTCGATGAAACTGGATACTTAGCGGGAGAAAAAAAGAGAAAAAAGAAAAAAAAGAAAAAGGGAGAAAAGAGGAAATACGACAAAAAAACTCACATCACAGGTGCGCTGATCGCCATCACAGCCGCCCACTCGGTCCAGTTCAACGGCAGGATCGAGAAGAGGGTCTGCAAAAAGGGCGTGTACAGCAGGGCAAAGTGCAGGGCCATGGACAGGGCCACGGCGTACACCAGCATCATGTTCTTCCACAGCGGCAGGGTCAGCAGCGACTCGCTCGAGGACAGCGCGTTCATAGCGTTGAGCATCTCGATGACAACCAGGATGGACAGCGACACGGTCGAGGCGGCCTTGGCGCGGTCGTCGGCAAACATGGCGCAGCCGATCTCGGGGAAGCTGGCCGAGCACTTGTGGAAGTGCGACAGCTGGTAGAAGCCGATCTGCGGGCCCTCGGGATTGTACATGAACCACCAGGCATAGCCAGCCACGGTGGCGAGGCCGACGTACGTGCCGATGACGAGGTAGCGGAAGAAGAGCCAGCCGCCGATCAGCGGCTCGTCGCGCTTGCGAGGCGCCCGGCGCATAATGTCGTGGTCGGGCGGGTTGAACGAGAGGGCCGTTGCCGGCAGGCCGTCGGTCACCAGGTTGACCCAGAGCAGCTGCACCGGGATCAGCGCCTCGGGCATGCCCAGGGCGGCGGTCAGGAAGATGGACACGACCTCGCCAATGTTGGACGAGATCAGGTAGCGGATGAACTGCTGCGTGTTGTTGTAGATCGACCGACCCTCCTCGATGGCCGCCTCGATCGTGGCAAAGTTGTCGTCGGTCAGCACCATGTCGGCCGCCAGCTTGGACACGTCCGTGCCCGAGCCCATGGCCACGCCAATGTCGGCCTTCTTGAGCGCCGGCGCGTCGTTGACTCCGTCGCCCGTCATGGCCACCACCTCGCCCAGCTGCTGCAGCAGGTCAACCAGCCGCGACTTGTGCGCCGGCTCGACCCGCGAGAAGAGCGATGCCGTCCGCGCTGCCTCGAGCTGCTCGCCCGCGGCGAGGTTGTCGAACTCGCGGCCCGTGTAGCTCTTGCCCGTCACGTCCTCGTCCGGACCAAAGACGCCGATCTGCCGGCAGATGCTCTCGGCCGTGTTGCGGTTGTCGCCCGTGATCACAATCACCCGGATCCCAGCCGCCTTGCACTGGCCGATCGATGCCGCCACCTCTGGCCGCGGCGGGTCCAGCATACCGACCAGGCCCAGCAACGTCAGCTTCTGCTCCAGCTGAGCGTACTCGCCCGTCGTCTTGGCCGTCCGCGTCAGCCCGTTGCTTGACATGTCCGCCACGCTGGCCAGCGCAATCACGCGCAGCCCGCGGTTGCCGTAGTCCACCACCTCGCGCAGCAGCAGCTCCGTCAGCCCGCGGTCCATCGCCACCTTCTTGCCGTCCGCGCCCACCAGCGCGTGCGAGCAGCGCTCGATGATCGACTCGGGCGCGCCCTTGACCAGCAGCTTCTCCGCGCTGCCGTTCTGCACCAGCACCGACATGCTCTTGCGGTCGCGCGAAAACTCGTACGTGGCCAGGTGCGTGAACTGCTTCTCGTACCACGAGCTGGCATAGTGCACCAGCTCCGACGGCGGGCAGTCGGCCGGCGCCCGGGGGCCGACCTTCTCGGCCAGCACCCGCAGCGCGCCCTCGGTCGGCTCGCCAATGTTCGTGTAGCTGTCCGTGCGCGAGTCGTACGCGAGCCGGGAGTCGTTGCAGAGCGCCGCCACCTCGGTCATCTGCCGGATGGTCGACGACGTCTGCGCCAGATCGCTGACAATCTCGCCGCTCGCCGTCTTGATGTTGCCGCGCGGCGCAAATGTGGTGCCCTCGACGTCGAGCTCCTCGAGATCACGGCCGCTCTCGCTGATGTACACAATCTTGTTGACGCTCATCTGGTTGGTCGTCAGCGTGCCCGTCTTGTCCGAGCAGATCACGCTGCAGCTGCCGAGCGTCTCGACCGACGGCAGGCTGCGCACCACCGCGTTCTTGGCCGCCATCTTGCGCGTGCCCAGGGCCAAGCACGTGGTGATGACGACGGCCAGCCCCTCCGGGATAGCCGCCACGCCGAGCGAGACGGCAATCTTGAGGTAGTAGATGGCGCCCTTGGTCCAGTTTCCGTGGCTGGGATCGGCAAAGTTGGGGATGTTGATCAGCCAGACGAGGATGCAGATGACCGTGATCACCTTGGCCAGGTTGTCGCCAAAGTCGTTGAGCTTCTGCTTCAGCGGCGTCGGCTCCGAGATCTGCGCCGTGATGCTCTCGTGGATGTCGCCAATGGCCGTGTTGGGGCCGGTCAGCACCACTACCGCCTTGGCCCGGCCCGTCACCACGGTGGTGCCCGAGAAGAGCATGTTGACCTGGTCCTGCTTGACCGCCCTGTCGTCCTCGACCACGGCCGTGCTGTCCTTGCCCACGCTCTCGCTCTCGCCCGTCAGGATGGCCTGGTCGACCGCAAAGCTGTTGCTCTCAATGACAATCAGCCGGCAGTCGGCCGGGATCCGGCTGCCCACCGACACTGACACGATGTCGCCGGGAACGAGTTCCTCGGCCTTGACCCGGGACACGAGCCCGTTGTTGCGGATCACGTTGGCCTCGTTGGCCGAGTACTCTTGCAACGCCGCAATTGCCTTCTCGGCGCTGCTCTCTTGCGACACGCCGACGACGGCATTGAGAATCAGGATGGTCAGGATCTGGAGCGTGTCAGCGGAGCCGTACCTCGGTCCATGCACACACAAAAAGACTCACCACAGCAGGGTCAACAAAGGCGCTCCAGCCGCCTTCTTCTTCGAGCAGAGCCAGGACAAACGACACAAAGGCCGAGCCGAGGAGGATGATGACCAGTTGGTCCTTGAACTGCTCCAGGATGAGCTCCCACAGCGGCGTGGGCGGCTCGTCGGGAATGGCTGTCGAGGGGACGTGTTAGTGGCTTCAGGGGAGCAAGACATTCAAAGCCAGAGGCAGGGCCGCGTACACACCATTCTTGCCGTGCTTCTGCTGCAGCTCGACGACTTGAGCATCGGTCAGGCCAAGGCTGGCCTCCACCCCCAGACGGGAGAGGACCTGGCCAGCCGGCAGTGCATAAGCGTTATCCATTGCTGGACAAAGGCCGGAAAATGAGATGCAGATGAGGAGCCAGGATTCTCGCGGCAGACGGCGGATGACACAGACTGGAGGCTTGAGGAACGAGAGCACAACCGACACCTGCAGAATGAAAGACTGCCAGGCAGAAGTACAAAGTAGGTTGAAGGAGAGGCTGGGGAGGCTCAGCGCCGTCGATTTGATAGGACACCTTTGGGGGCAGATAAAGAGGGGCTGCAGCAGGGGTGAAACCGAGCTATGGAGAGGACCAGAAGCAGAGAGAACGAAAGGGAAGAGCCAGAGCGAAAAAGAGCGGGAAAGTAAGCCGGGAATGTGCCCTTTGAAAGACGTGGAGAACGTCCAACGTGGCTCGGTAGCAATTGGCAAGGCCTGGCTGGTTTTAGGCGTTGGGAGCAGCCGACTGAAAGACTCTGATCGAGGCGACGTGTCATCTAAGCGGACAGCCGCTCCTGCCTTTGGGGCGTTTTTCCTGGGGGCTTATCGCGAGTTAGTGTCTGAAACAGCGGCAGAAAAAAACTCAAGAGGCTGCTAGCAGCCTTAGCCCCACCGACCGCCTTCCGCTTCGGGCGACACATCCCGGCGCTGATGACATAATCTCCGGCTTGTCGAATCGAATTCGCCGTCGCATGCGATCGCCACGGCGAGAACGTGGTCCCTGGCCGGCTGCAGGCTGCAGCTTGAGGCCACGTCTCCTGCTGGGCCATTTGCCACCCCGGGCGAGGCCACGTAGCGAGTTTGCGGCCGGTCACGACGCACACGCTGCCTAGGACTGAGACGCTTTCGCTTGGTATCATTGTTCTACATGTGCTTACGTAAACAGCAAGTCGAGATACAGTCTTTGCGTTGGCTTCACATTTTGGCCGTCCCCTGTCCATCCAAGCTGCCTCTGCCTGCGGCCACCTACAGGCCGGCCACGACGCCCTGGATGCCCACCGTGCCGGCATCCTCCCGCCGCTGCACAAAGGCCTTGAAGTCGGTCTTCTGCAGTCTCCTCGTGCTGCCGGCGCCAGCTCCGGCTCCCGTGGCCAGGTTGCGCGACCGCTCCCGCAGCGCCTCCGGCCCGATGATGAACAGGTAGCCCACCTCGGTCAGCACCTCCACCGTCGTCTCGGCGTCCTTGTTCAGCGGCCAGGCCTTGAAGGTCGACACGTACTTGGCAATGTCCTTGGTCACCATCAAGCCGCCCGTCGCGTTGACGGCAAACTTCTTAAAGTGCTCAAACAGCAGCTGGAACAGGGCCAGGGCCAGCTCGCTGCTAAACACCTGCAGGTTCTGGCCGTCCACCGACTGTGCCGCCAGCGCGGCCGCCTTGTTGAGGAACGTGCAGATGGCCAGACACGTCGACGTCTGCAGCGCGTCCACCAGGTCCTCCAGGTCATTGTCGCGCGGCCGGAAGTCGGTGCGCTTCTGCGTCGACAGCGCCTTGGCCACCCAGTTGACCACCACGTCCACCGTCGTCTTCATGATGTTATTCATCTTCTTCTCGATCGCCTCGATGCCCAGTCTCGTCTGTGCCTCCATGTTTCGCCGCACCGTCAGATTTGACTCGGCCAGCCGGATCAGCACCGTCTCGATGAACCGCGACATGATGCTGGTGATCGTAATGGCCGGCCGCACCGACGGCAGGTAGGCCATGTTGGGTTCTGTCTTAGCGTTCTCCTGCGCCGTCGCCACGTCCAGCGCCGCGTCCAGTGCCGTCTCCACGTACATTCGGCCGAGCGTCGTCAGAAGCAGCCCGAGCAGCGCGTTGACGTCCTTGGGTTTCTCCACCACGCTGCCCAGCTCCAGCGTCCGCCGCACGCTCTCGGCCAGCCACTTCATCATCCGCTTCGCGTTGGCCGTGCTGAGCATCCCGTCTTCGTCCGTCACCTCAATCTCGTTCTTCTTGTCCGTGTCCTGCACCCCGGCCACCCGCAGCATCATGGCCTTCTGCGTGGCCGTCAGGTCCGACGACTCCAGCCGCTCCATGTACGCGTCCTTGGCCGTCGACAGCAGCTGCGTGCCCTGCTGTGCAATCATGGTCATGAAGCCGCGTGTCGTCGCCTTGGGTCGCCGTGAGTGGTAGATGGTGAACTTGAACAGCAGCGAGTTGTTCATCTCCTCCAGGCTCTTCTTCTCCTTTTCCATGTACGAGCTGCCCACGAGGTACGGCACAAAGAGCTCCTCCACCTGCTGGTCGAGCGTCTGCGCGATCTGCTGTGAGCACGGCTCCGGGTGCTCCGTCAGCCCGTGCGTCTTGAGGTCTTCCACGAGAGCCCCGATGTAGCTGCGCGACGCGTGCAGCGACCGCAGATACGCCAGCGTAGACACCGTGCTGGCCTTCTCCAGCACCATCTCTAGCCGCTGCTGCACCGACTGCTGGAACACGCGCTGGATAAACTTGACCAGGACCGTCTCGTAGTAGGGAAACGCCCGCTTGATGATAAAGGACTCCTCCTGCATCACGATCTTGACCTCGTCGATGAGCGACTGCAGGCTCGGCTCCACGCCCGGCGGCTCGGCATCGGGGTCGGCCAGTTGGTTCCACATGTCACCGTCCGTCGTCACCTCGTCCGCCACCAGCTGGTCCCGGTCAATGAAGAACTGGTGCTGGTTGACAAACGTGGCGATCACACTAGTGCCGCCGTTGAAGTCGTGCAGCACCCGGGCGCACTCGAGCATGTCTTCAAAGTTCTGCCGCCGGTAGCTGTTGTTGAACTGTGTCAGGAGGTCCTGCTCCAGCGTCTCCGAGAACTTCTCCAGCATCTCGCGCGTGTTGTGCTTCGGCACGCCGGCACTCGTGCCGTTGACCCCGTTCGTCGTCCCGTTGATGCTGCTAGCATGGCTGCCGTTGGTGTCCGACCACGATGCCGGGTCCAGCCTCTGGCTGATCCGCATCAGCTGCCGCGCGATCACTGCGCAGCGCACCTTGTTTTCCGCCCCTCCCTGCCGTTGTATGTCTTGCAGCGCTGTCAGCTGGCCCGTTTCGCTGAGCTCGGTCCAGCACTGCACCAGGAACGTGGCGTCCAACGCCCTCCTGCGCTTCCGGTCCAGCTCCTCCAGCTTCTCGCCGATCTGCACCGCAATGCTGCCACCGCCCGTGTCTGACCGGCTGCCGCGCTCCATCATGCCGTTCGTCTCGTTCGGGTTGGAGAGGCTCAGGTCGAGGGCCTCAAACTGTCCCATCGACTGGTCCAGCTTCGTTCCCAGCGTGTCGAGCGTCTGGTCGTGCTGAACCTCTGCTCGTCGTACCTGTGAGAGGATCTCCGACTCCTTTTCCTGGAGCTCCTCCGAGAGCGTGCCAAGCTGAGAGAGAGCATCTGGCAAGAGGGAACTTCCGTGTCAGCAACAGCAGCAACAGCAGCAGCAGCAGCAGCAGCAACAACAAAAACATCAAAACCGACGCCACATCTATCGCTCACTCTCAAAGGTCCGGATCAACGGTTTCGGGTCAAATGCCTGCTGCAAGGCCGCACCGGATCGGCGGTTCGCAGGAAAAGCCGTCTCGGCCAAGGAGTCGACAAAGTCTCGCACAGTAAAATCCTTGCTGGAGAAGTCATCGAGCGTGAAGCTTGGGCCCTTGGGAAAAAGGCTCCGCGACGCGATTGACCCGGCACGCTCCATGCTGTCGACTTGTCGTGGCTGCCTCAGAGGAGAAGTAGCCCCATAGAACTGCGCGTCCAGTTTAGAGAAGGTTGGTCGGCGGTCGAGTTTGTTCACAGCACCATCACAGTGCCGTGCCGTCCGGCAGAAGCAGTCTGTTTCCTCGTCGAAAGCGGGGAATGGCCTTTGTTCGATGCTGTCACATCCGGTGGTTGACGGCACGATCTAGCTGTCGTGTCTTGCCTCGTCGACAATGCTGTCGCGGAGCGTTGGCTACTATGGCGCAGCAGCTGGCCGTCCACTGTGGCTTGGGTCAACGCCTATCCAATAAGGTAGCTAGTTGCCCGCAGCCCCGTGCAAACCCGTCACATTACGGCCAATGCGTAATTACCCTGTTGTGCAATCCTTTCCAAACCTGCTCAATCAAAAGAGCTCAGTGCCATTATCGCCGTCATGGACTTGGGCCGTTTTGTGCGGTCTACATGATACGCACCTTCTTTCCCTGCTCGATCCCTGCTCGATCCAAATTCGGCTCCCGATCAACTTCACTTTTCGTTGCGCCACCAGAAACGCTCCTTCCGCCAAAATGCCTTATGCGAAGCGACGGACTGATCTGATCAGGGATGTGGCTGCAAATACGCAGCTGACACCGGAGGAAAGCTACCAGATGCTCCAGGTCAGTGACTCCTTCCTGTGCCACGGAAACCTTGCATGGAAAGAACGATGGACAAGGTAGTGAGAGGAGAGAAGGGAACACAACCGTCTATTCTTCCCTCGTCCAATGTTGCATGCCTTCCTTTCTCCCCTCGCATTTTCTACTCTCTGGCTTCTCGTGCAAACCAATACAAACATGTTTCCCCCGGATCAACCTCTTTATAGAGGCTCCGTGAGGCTCGCAGCGCTGACTGTCAAAAAGAAACTCCTCCCAGCACCTCCTCGATCCGCGACACGCACCCCGGCTTCCAAGTCGGGTGCCAATAAGGCATCAAAGTCTGACGAGACAGCCAGCGAGATTGACAATCTGTTCGCTGGCCGACGACGTTCCCGGACTGGCGCCCGACGCTTCATTCTCGGCCAGATCCACATCCTTCTATACGCCATCATCCACACGGTCTTCTCCCTGTACATCCGCATTCGCCAGGCCTATCATGAAGTCCGCAACCAGATCTACTCCGTGCTCAAGTACCACCACCGCACTCCCGAGATCATTGCCCGCGATGTTCGCGATCTTTCGCGCATTCCCAAGCATCTCAGTGTAATTCTCCGTCTGGAAGAGCACGGCCGCGAGGGTGCAGAGCTTGAGCGCCTTGTCAACGAGATTTCGGACATTGCTGCCTGGTGCGCCTCGGCTGGTATTCCCACTCTGTCGGTCTACGAGAAAAGGGGTATGTGTGAAGTCTGCTTGCATCGCGTTGCTCTCGTGTATACAATCATACTAACTCTCATAGGCGTTCTCAAAAGCTACCTGCCAGAGACGCACCGTGCTGTTTCGACGCGTCTTGCTTCATATTTCGGACGTGCACATCCAGCAGTGACTCTACAAGCACCACACGTCCCTGCGATCTATTCGGCAGCTTTACCCCGTAATCGCGAATATGGTGATATCACTGAAGGGCATATCAAAGTCTTGCTACTCTCGGAAGAAGACGGCCGCGACTCGCTTGTCGACCTGACCAAGACCCTGGCAGACATGGCCCAACGGTCCAAGATTTCCGCCTCTGACGTCAGCATCGATCTTATTGACGCCGAGCTGACGGAGAGCATCATGACAGACCCCGATCTGCTTATTCTGTTCGGGCCTTACGTCGAGCTTTCCGGATACCCGCCTTGGCAGATCCGCTTGACAGAGATATTTCACGTCCCTGACAACCACAGCGTTGGCTACCAAGTCTTCCTGTGGGGTCTCCAAAATTACGCAAAGGCAGAAATGAGAGTGGGCAGATAGGCCCATAAGGTTGTCCACGTCCTTCTTCTTTTCACCCGTCCTATTTCAGGGGGGGTTCTTCTAAGACCGCATTGATTTGCACGTTCGGCGAAGACGGTATATGTTTAGTTGGCCTTGGAAGGTAGGTGTGGTTGTCGGCATCACGCTTTAACTGGCCGAGCAGTACAAATTTGTTAGACTCAGCAAGATGCTATAGATTCCCCAGATTGATGTTGAAGAAAACAGGTAGATTTGCCATCAATAGCATATGTTTAAACTAGATGGATTAGTTAATAAACCCCTAAATATTGCATTCTCATAAAATCACCTGTAAACGTCTTCTGCTATTAAACGACGTGCGCCACAGTTATCCAAAGTGCTGCTGCGCCACACTGGTGGAATTTCTTCTACACCGTACACTCAAATTTATTCGAGCCGTAGCCTGAAGGACGAGTGTTCAACGAGAAAGAAAGCGGCAATCTGGTTCCGAGTTTGTTTGAAATATAAAGAGGGTGTATAGATACCTCCGAACATATGGGAGCCGGCCAAAAACGACCGCGGCCGCAGAGCAGCAGTGACGACGTGGGCAGCAGCTCCGGCTCCGACTTTGGCTCCACTTCTAGGCCGTCATCCGCCGATATGGCAGTCTTCCGGCCCCCGATCCTACGGTCTGCTGCACTCACGGCTACGTCTATGCTGAAAAAGGCTCTTTTCACCCAGACGTTTGACATATCAGCAGCGCGGATACATGATCCCCGAAACATAGCCAAGTACCAGAAGGCACTTCTTGGGACGCAAGAGCTGCTGCGAATTGAGCGGCTGTCCTCGGTGGTAGATGATCCCCAACAGGAGCCAGCGGCACCTGTGGACGCACCTGGGGCTGTTCCGAAGGCTGGGTCAAAGCCGGCAGCAAGAAGGAAGTGTCTCTTGCTCAAGGCCAGCGTTTCACCGACATGTAAGTGGTTGTTGGCTGTTTTTTCCCAGTCAGGACAAGGTCTAGTTCAAATGAGCGCTTATTGACTGCTTCTAGCACCGGAAACGTGGAGCAGTCTGATCAAGGAGGGGGTAGAGCGTGACGAGCTGGGGGTGATTCCTTACAAGCTGACTCTCGGCTATGATCATTGGACGTCACGTATGTTTCGGACTCTAAGCGATGGCATTATCAGGAGAAGAGGCTGACAGGCGATGTGAAGGTGACATTCTCTTCTCGGTACTACCGGAGGAGTTCCATGACGATATCCCGACCGGATTCAATACGGCGGGTCATGTGGGTATGAGCATACCATTTCGGGTTGCCCGTTTAGTCCCTCATTACGATTGTGTTCTGATGTTTGCCAACAGCACATCTGAACCTCCGCGACCGGTTCAAGCCCTACAAGCATATCGTGGCACAGGTGCTGCTGGACAAGAACCCACAGCTGCGCACTGTCATCAACAAGATCGACCTGGTGGGCACCAACTCGGCGTTCCGGACTTTCCGGTATGAAGTGCTTGCCGGCCCAGACGACCTCGAAGTCGAGGTGCGCGAGAACTTTTGCACGTACCGGTTCGACTACAGCCGGGTGTACTGGAACAGCAAGCTCGAGCCCGAGCACACGCGGCTGCTGTACCTCTTTCGGCCGGGCCAGGTGGTGGTGGACGTGATGGCTGGTATTGGCCCATTTGCCGTCCCGGCCGGCCGCCGGGGTGTGTTTGTGTGGGCCAACGACATGAACCCAGACAGCTACGCGGCGCTGGTCGACGCTGTCCAACGCAACAAGGCGACGTCCTACGTGCGGCCCTTCAACGAGGACGGGCTCGTGTTCATCCGGAAGGCCGCAGATCTCGTCCAGGAGGCGTCCAGAGCAGGAGAGGGCGCGGCTGAGGTGATACCACCAGCCAAGAATGGAGGTGGCGGCGGTGGGGCGTCAAAGGCAGCCAAGGCCAAGAGGGCTCCACGTCGATTCATCACGGTGCCGCGCACGGTCGACCACTTTGTCATGAACCTGCCGGCGTCGGCCATCACGTTCCTGCCCAAGTTCCGCGGCCTGTATGCCGGTAGCGAGGCGCTCTTTGGCGTAGTGGAGGCCGACGATCGTCAGCGGGTGGAGGCGAGCGACAACGGCAACAGGTCCACTGGGCCCCGTCTGCCCATGGTCCACGTGCACTGCTTCGCGCCCAAGAACGAGGAGGACGACGGGATATCGAAGCGCGAGGTGTGCGAGCGCGTGGCCGAGCAGCTGGGCGTGCCCATGCGGCTTGTGCTGCAGTATGCAGACGTCGAGCAGGACGACCCGACAAGACGGCCGGCTGCCGAGGAGAACCCGGTGTACGTGCACAACGTGCGGGCTGTGGCGCCACAGAAGTCCATGTTCTGTGCCAGCTTCCGGCTGCCAGCCACGGTAGCATTCGCGCGACGAGAAGAGTGACGCGACGGGATCACGTTGTCGGTGGATGCTAGTTCCAATGAGGATAAAAAGTGCCGAGGGCGAAGGGAGGAGCCAGCTTGATATGGTTACTTGTGCCCATTCGGATACGCGTATCGTGTTTGGAAGGCATTCTCATCCGAGTCGATCTACTACAACATGTGCCTGTCTGCATGACCGTCTGTATGGTATAAATAGATTGGGCATCCAAACATCACCTACGACGTACGGAGTGGACATGATGCCCCGAAAAATGAAAGCCAGGACCACCAGAGTTCCACACTCGTATCTTACTCGTACAAGGTCAAGGGCGACGACATCCACTCTCCTCTCCTTGGGAGTGCCGGGTAGGGCGGCGACTTGTAGTCGGGTCTGGTCTAGTTCTCCGTCGAGCCATGCCCAAAAGAGGGGCCAAGCAATATATGCTCGTACTCCGTACACCGTCACTGCTCCGTATTTATATGGAAGTTGCTCAGACAAGCTGGATCTGCAGTGTGGAGCCAGACTACCTGAAAGGCGGACCGAGATTGGTAGCAATATTGCCTATCGCTGGAAGGCTGTACGATAGTAACGGGTGTCGATTATAACCTGTTCTTTTTCGTCTTGATATCTCGTATCTCACGAAGCCAACTCGTACAGGAATCTCGGAACATCAGAAACCGGAGCGGCAGATCGGCGTGTCCTCTGCACAAACAGAGTGGCACTAAGTAAGATATCTCACGCGTGCGAGCACGAAAAGGGGGGTGGCTGCATGGTATCTTACCACGAAAGGAAATCAATTCCGCCAGGATAAGCAGACATGGAGCTCTCGAGTTCTGGCAGAAGCCACCGATCAGAGCTCCAGCGATTGTGATGCAACCATCGAGGGGGCTGGAGAAAGTGTTCAAAACAGGATCGACGGAGCAGGTTGAGCGGTCGGCTGAGATGTCGAAGCACCGATTGGCCAGACATTCCTTGTATCATCAAATCTTATCTGAGCGCATGGCAGGCTCCAAGCCGGTGACCATGGAGTAGTCGACTGATCGGAGGATGAGTCTACCTTCCCCACTCTCTCATCTGCGTTCGATGTCCGATAGGCGGCAGCACAGCCAGCCCCTATCTACAACATTGCTTCTTCCCTTGTCTCCATGCACGCGTCCTCGTGGTGTGGCTGCACGAGGCCGAGCCGGATAAGAAGACAGACAGGAGAGGCAGGACAACAGGCTCATCGAACAACGGCGATTCCGGCAGGTTGTCGAGTGGTCCGTACGATCAAAAGCAGGATTCGCAGTTTAGAACCCGGTTGGTGCTGTGCGATGCCGCAGACGGAACGGCTGCCACACCAAGTTCGCCTTTACGACAACAGATAGCTAATCAAGTCGAGTTCACGAGATTGCAGAAGCGAGGAGACTGTGATGACGATTTACGTCGTAGCGCAGACACGATGGTTGCAGCCGTACTTTTGTTTGTGCAGAGGCCGCCGATGGAAGCAGCCAGCCATGTCGACTTCCTCCTCAGGCTCAGGGCCTCCGCAAACAGGTGACAAATCAAAACACACTATCTCCGATAACGCGATGCAATTGCGAGCACAGCGAGAAGGCCGCTATTTAATCCTCTCAGCCCCCCACGAATCGCCCCCACAGGCTCACCGTCAATGAGGGGCCGGGGAGGGAAGGTGGGGTTGGAGGGGCAGTCCGAGGTATCTTAATCGGAATACTCGTACTCCGTAGATATCATACTGTGCCGGGATACAAGGCATCCGATCTACGAACAAGGAAGAGAGAGTTTCGGGTCTGCGCCAGCAGGACCAACGGCTTACCGACACCACCACCACGCAATCTTCAGTGCAAAAACAAAAGACGGTGAGTGCAGGAAGGGGGGAGGAAAGCCCAAGGAGCGGAACGGATGGAGGGGAGAGTGTGGGGGTTGTGTAGTGTAAAAGAGCTGTGTAGTGTGTGTGGTGTGTGTGGTGACTGGCGACCGGTCGGGTCTTTATACCAGGTATTATTTGAAGATGAAATGGGTGAGAGGACGACACAGCAGCATCCAGGCTAGTCGACAGGTGATATGTCATATTTTCGCGCACTCGCTACTTGCCTCCCACGCGGCCGAGGCCAGTTGATCAGCGGGCGATCTGCGCCAGCTTCTGCTTGGGGATGAGCTCTAATAATACGCGGCTCATCCTCAGGGCTGTATCCCATCGCCAGCATGCCAGTGGCTGGCGATTGGCATTGTCTCATCACCACCACCCCCCCTTCCGAAACATTTTCCAATGGGTGCGAGCCGACTGAGCGCCGGAAAGCAGTCTCTCCGGTACGAGCAATCCTAGCGAGCAGGATCGTCGGAATGAGGGGAGACCCAGGCCGTACCAACGAGCATTGTCTGCCGAGCCGTGTCCGATGTACGAGTACTCCGTACTATGCATGTAGGAGCAGGCTTGACACGACATGTTGGCAGGGTATGTCGTATGTACGCAATACGAGTAAGACCCTTACATGTCTATGGAGATGTAGTATCTCACCTGGCCATTGTTGGCTTGATCGGTGACAACCGGTCTAGGCTAGCCGGCTGCCAGCCTAGAATTGCCTGATAGGTGATGGAGCCTCGCGCGCGGGTTGGCACGCCAGACCGACGCCCGAAGACATGCTCGCACTCGAGCACTCGTCCGTCGTTTCTGCCCGCGACCAGTCACTTGTTCTCTGCATGGTCCGGACACAGCGACGGCCAATCGCCGTCCGGGTATCTGGGGTTTCAATCTTGGTACGTGTATATGTTTTACATATTGGTCCTCTTGCATTCCCGCAAGCTCAACAAAACCCAGACCGTGTCCGGTGCTGAGGGAAAAAAGGCAAGACAAGGGGAAAAAGCAGGACCAACAAGGTCGAGCCTCTCCAGACGGGAGATGTCGGATCCGCTAGGGCCAGCTGGACCGTTCTCGACTGTCGCATACATAGTACTCCGTGGACGAGTACAGCGTAGCGCTGCGCTCTTCCGCTGCAGTGAGGGGGCAGTCAATGCCGGGTACTTTTGCAGACAGCTCAGCACCCGCGAGATCCCTCGTACCCGTACTCCGTGCCCCGTACTCGTAAAGGTCAGCCGACGCAGCAGCTGCCACGCGGCCACGGCCTTTGTGCTGCCAGGGCGTTCTAGGGCGTGTCACCGCTAGGGCCAGCACGCCTAGCGGTACGGAGTACAGGATTCGCACGAGGATTACTCCGTTTTAGGCGCCGTCTCGTCCACCGCGCTGGCATTGGCTCCCTGGAGCATAGCAGGCAATCCTGTCTCGTCCCAGACCACGCTTGTCTTCGGTTCACGGCAGAACGCAGAAATTTCGTCTGGTCATGTGCCTCCACCTCTGAGTACGGGGTTTTCGCTTTCTGCTTTCTGCTTTCTGCTTTCTGTCCTTTCTTGCTCTCCTGTCCCTTCTGTCACCCCTCCAGCACACAGCTTCTCCTGCTCCTGCTCTCCTCCTCAATTGTCCCGCCGTCAGCCCGGTCGACACCCTCTCCCTGCCACTGCCTCCGGACGGCCAATCGCTTCTCACCGCGCCAGCCTGCCCTGCAGCTCAACACAACAGCTCGTCCTCTGTAAGTACCGTCTCTACGCACGTTCAGTCCTCAGTCTGCCCCTACAACTGGCCTTTTTTCTCTCTCGACTCCACCTCCACCACCTCTCCTCCACTATTACGCTTTATCCCCCCTGCACGCCCACTCTTCATCATTCGTCGCGAGCATTACTCCGTTCGACATCCATCCCTCCAACGGTCGCTGGCTTCCTGTTAGTTGGCCCATCGACTCGATTTCCATTGGAATTTCCGGTTTTGTCCTGCTGCGTTTGGCTACGGCCCGTCTATCTTTCGTTCCTGCTCTGTATGGAATATTAATCCTTGTCTGTTTGCCGCTTCCCCTCCTTCCTTATATCTTACCCTGTGCTCTGGCCCCAGCTCTGGAATAGGCCTTCCTTGGCCGCTAAACCCACACCCTCCCAGTCACTCGCTCCTACATGGTCACACCCTCTTGCTCACACACTGGCCAAAGACTGGAAAACAGGACAGGGGTATTGCTCCCCCGGCCGGAACTAGAATTGTGGATTTTGGCAGAATTCTCATTCCTTTTCAACCCATTCCAGTGTGCGTCCTTCCAGACTCTCCCCCCATTACCACCTGTACCCACACCACTCTGTCTCTTCCCTACGACTGCTCCCACACCTCAGTCCGATGAGCCGGTACGTTTAACCGTCTTCCTCTCGAATACATCCTCCCTTTACTCTCCGCCAACAGTTCGAGTAAACGACCATCGCTGTTTTCTCGTCCCGTGTCCTCCTTCTCCTCTTGATCCTCTTCTTCTCTCCCTCGCTCTTCTTCGGGCTGTCCCTCTGCTCTGCACTGTCCCTGTTCCATCCACTTGTCTGTTTTGTACGAGTACGCCATACTCGAGATCCCACCATCGCGCCCTATCCACTTTCTTGCAGCATCGTGCTCCGTCAAATCCACTGGCTGGCCTTCCTCTCCGCCCCGTCTTATCTGACAATCACTCCTCAACGCCGGCCATTAGCGACAGCTGGATTTACTGACTTGCCAAATCAGCTATACATCGTCGTGCAGCCTTGTATCTGGCCTTCCTGCCATCCTCTTGACGCGGTGCCTCGTCTCCTAATACACTCCTAATCCTCGACGTGCTATTCCCGCTTACGCCGACAAGACTCATCGTTGCTCACCACCCTTCAACAGTTCAGAAGCGTCAGCAGTACCCCAGAACGAAAAGCGTATGTTCGATAAAGCCAGCGTTCCGGGCAAAAAAAACAGACTTGTGGAAGAAAAAGCACACCCCCTTCTCCCCCTTCTCCACTCTATCTGGCGAAGTTAAATTTACCACCTCACAAATCCGGCTAAGAAAAAGAAAAACTTCGGTGTACTCCGGCATCCACTCCTCAATATCTGCGCCTCGTCTCAAATATCGTCGCAACCCCCTTGCTCTCCACGATACCTCACCTTGTATGAATAATTTTAATCACTCGTCTACTTCACACCATTGCCTATGAAGGGGTGTCAGAGTCAAAGTCTGTAGACTTGCCGGAGTTGACCAGAAGGAGGAATTACGAAGCAGGCGCCGCGCTTTTGAGACTGTTCGATCTCCAAACTCACTCTAGAATGGCCGTGGTGATCGCTTCTGATGACTCGACGCATTTTGCGCCGGGCTTGCGCCGGTCACACTCGCAGCCGAAGTTTGGCTCCAAGCAGACCGGCTTTCACCAGTCCTCATCCACCTCTCGGATAAGCGACCTCTATCATCAATCAACCTACCAACGACAGCCAGTACGTCGCGTGTTCTCTGGCTCTCCCGACATCACAGCGCCACCGTCTCCGCGCGTTTCGTCCGTCTCGGACGGATCATTGACGGCGTCATCACCAGCGAAACACGCATTAGCACCTAGCCTGCGCCTGCCTGGGCGTCTTGACCGGCCCGACTTTGGCACCTCGCCGAGCAGCATCGAGGACAGTGCAGACCTTGATGTGGCCATTGATTACGCGCACTATGACGGCGTGTCTTACTTTAACCCGTCTCAAGACCTTGCCTCCGCACACGAAATAGAGGACCCATACGCGGCTTCGCCAAACGACAACAACACAGTGTCCACTGGGCCATCAAGAACAAACTCTTCCGATTTTGACCTTTATGACCACATTGCTGAAGACGACACGGCTGTACGGGCACAGCCGTCGCGTCATGTCGACTATCTCTCTCACAATTGGAGAGAGGAGGACATTTGGGAGTCGTGGAAGTACATTGTCTCCCGGAGAGGGGACTACACCAACTCTGCGCGACTGGAAAATGCATCCTGGAGAACGTGGATGAAGTCTAAGAACAAGCTCAAGACAATAAGTCCCGAGACGTTGAATTGGTAAGACATCCCGCGGCTGCAAATACACTGCTTTCACCCCATGTATCCATGGCTTTCTAACATCTAGCAGGCTCAAGGATTGCGATGTCACTTGGCTTTACGGCCCATTGCAGACTGGCCACCAAAACGTCGCGCCTGAACAGGCCGAGGACAGCGTTGAGCTGACAAAGTCCAATTCATTTCTGGCCAACAGCAAGAAGCCTATCTTGAAGAAGCGAAGCATGTCGGAGCTCATGCTCCAGCGGTCTTTGTCGGCGTCGTCTCTGGTGAAGCAGGCCGCAGCGGCGGTACAAGCCCAGCAGAAAGACAAGGCGATCAGGAGGATAGCACGTCCGCGTGTGGAGCGTGCAGCTACCGATTACGTCGCGTTCCCATTCTCGTCTCGTCGCCACAGTCCAGGCACGTCCAGCCTGCTGCAGTCGATTTCGTCGTCAGGCGTTGTGTCGCCCTCTTCCGAACGGCGGCACATCCATTTCAACGAGCAGGTGGAGCAGTGCATTGTCGTCGAGGTTAAGGGAGACGACGATGACGACGAGGATATCGCCAAGCCCCGCTACGAAAGCGACAGCAGCGACTCAGATGATGGTGTCATGATGAAGCGCACCGCACTGAAACGGCGGGTGGTGCAACGTCGCCGCCAGAGCCACCCAAGCCACACGGAAAGCAAGACTATTGCGATGCTTCCCTCTACGAAGCTCAAGGCCCAAGAGGACGAGCTGGATATTCCAGAAGGATCGGCGATGAAGCATAGCTACCGCAGCCCAATCATGTCGCCATCCTCTTCGCAGGAGACGCTCCGGCCTTCAAGGCCGTCGAGCCGGATGTTTTTTGGCACTATCGACGAAGACGATGCCTCCGATCGGAATGCCGATGAAGATTTCAGGGCCAAAAGCGAGACCCTGCAGGTACAGAAGGACGACGAGGACGAGGACGAGGACGACAGCGAAGATGAAGGGCTGGGCATGTCTATGGGAAGCGCGCGGAAGCGACCTGGCGGCCTCTTGTCAACATCAGCATCAACATCAAAGCTGCATGCCATGGGCAATGGACCGTCGACGTCGTTTTCCAGCAGCAGCGGCGGGGGCCTGAAACGAACAACGTCTACCAGCAGCTTATTTGCAGAGCCGGCCGGGATGCGGCGAACGGCCTCTGGCATGTTCATGCCTTACGAAGAAGGTGAGCCTGCCATTGGCAGAGATGGCGGGCTGATTGGTCGCGTCATTGATACGGTCAACACAGCCCGCGACATCATTCACGTGATCATGAACGTTGGCTGGAGGAGATGACGCCTTGAATTTCCTGGTTTTATTTGTTCGCCCCTGGGGCCTTACTGATTTGTTGCCTTTTGATGTTATAGGAGGAAGTTCGAGGTTGTTGTCATCTATCCAGCGCCATCATCAGACCCGGTGATGATATGGCTATATCTCCTTTGGAGTCATGGGCGGTTGCTTTGTTCTCTATGCGTCGTTTCTTGGGTCTCTTCTGTGTATGTTGAAGCATGAGGCGACGACGATCTATCGAGGACGAAGTGGAAAGGGAGCTTGAGGGAGAGCCCTTGCAGCATTCCGCCGCTGCAGGATGGCTTCTCCCAAGAGGAAGAAACTGGTCGAACACTATTTGGAGGGCTCGACTGTCGGACGATCCCATTCGAAGCTTAGCGAAGCGGACGCCTCTGCGAAAACCGAGGCCACAGGCTTACGCTCTCTGACAATTAAATACTAGACGACGTACGACACATGCATTTTCAAACGGCGTTTACTTGGACATAAAAGGGGAGCATACCGGGAGAATGGACGTAATTCTAGGGGAGGGCCCCAAGGAATCAATGGGTTTAACGGGGAGCATTAGGCTTTCGTTTTTTTACTTATTCCCGGACTTCGAACAGGCAAGCGATGGCATGGCGGCTGGTGGACGGATGACTGGCGTCCAGCACAGGCATTCTGGCTCTGGCCCAGCTGGTGTTGCTCTTGTTCTTTTTTCTCGTAATTTCATTTTCGCAAACGCTTCTCCTTCCGTTCTCTTGATTGGTTTTAGGGGGTTAATGGATGGAAACTTGTAAGGGCTGTCTGAAGGATATACACACTGGTCGGGAAGCCCGGATATGGAGTCTTTTAGGACATGCAAACCATTAGCGATATCAACAAAGTAATTGTCAGGCTGCAGGTGTGGATTGTATCGATGTGCTCAGAGATAGCTGTATCTATTCTTCGGATAGGAACGACTCGGGGGTTGCTATTTTAAGATAGCGCAGAATGAAGGCGGCAAGGAATCCTTACGGAGTTGTAGCAATAGCTCTATGCAGCAAGCAGACCAATCGTGTGATGAAAGCGACGAGATGCAGTGCGTTCCCCATAAAAAAGAACAAAGATAAAAAGATAGTATGCAATGCGTGTTTGGGGGTGGTCCCCTCACCCCCCAAGCAGGTTGCAGATTGAAACGCCATTGGACGTCTTTTGCCGTAAAGATGCCCGCATCCGATGCAGGAGTTACAAAAGCCAATGTTCCTCCCACACTCTCCATCGAGTGTTTGTACGTGACTTCGTTCTGTCTCGAGCCGAAATCTTGAGCAGTGCCAAAAAAAAAAAACCCCTCCTTTCCAGAAATAATGAAACAAAAACAAAAACAAAACAAAAGACAATGACGTATGCAATTCCAAGGGTTGGTTCATGCCCTTTTTTTAGATTTTTCGGGGAGGGGAGACGTCCACCCCTGTCCGTTCCTTCCTCTTCCGGGCTCTTCATGCATTCACGAGATCACTCAGCTCCAGCACGCCAACGAGCTCTCCAGCCTTGTTGTGGTCAACGACGGCAATGACGACGCTAGAAGGCGTGTCAAGTCCAGCACCGGAACCAACAGAGCTGCGGGACGACCTTAGCAGCCACTCGGCAGCACTGCGGGCCTTTGTGTCTGCCGATATGACGACGAAGTCGGGCTGACCGACGACGAGGCCGGACATCTCGGCCACAGGCCGGGCCAAGTCGGCTGGGGCCAGAGCGCGGATGCGGCTGGGCGGTGCGATGCCGTCAACGCTGGCATCGTCAGGTGAGTGGCCGACGACACGGACCCAGCCCTTGGCGGCTGCGTTGTTGTAGCCGGCATGCAAGATGTCGGCACAGATGGCAGCCTCGGCCGCCTTGATGACGGGGATGGAGCTCCAGGGCACAGCCAGGTGGCGGATCTGGTCGTGGCCCACAGCAGGGCCGGCCTGCTTCCGGGTGGTCTCGCCGATGGCGCCACCAGGGTGGTTGCGCTTGAAGACGGAGCCAACACCGCCGACGGCCGAGTGCAGCTCGTTGCCGGCGACGATGGCGAGGGCATCGCCGACGGCCAGTGCGGTGGTGGTGCTGGTGGTGGGCGCGGAGACGCCAAATGAGACGACCTCCTCGACCGGGATGGGGGCGGGCAGCAAGATGGTGGGACCGACGGCCCTGGCGGACTTGTGGAACTCCTGGCGATGCTGGACCAGGGCACAGGTCTCGGTGGTGACGTGGGCGGTCAGCAGGATCAGCGGCAGGGAGGGATCAATATGGGGCAGCAGGCTGACGAGCTCCTGGGTCTTGCCGGAGTAGGTGATGAACAGCAGGCAGTCGTTGGAGCGGATGTGGCCGAGATCGCCATGCAGGGCCTCGGTGGGATGGACAAACGAGGCCGGGACGGCGAGGCTGTTGAAGGTAGCGGCCAGCTTGCGGCCGATGTGGCCGGACTTGCCGACGCCGACGACGACGAGCTTGCCGGCCGGATAGGCGGTCTGGGTGTGGACGATGGCTTCGACGGCGCGATGGAAGCCTGCGCGGGCGCTGGCCGAGCTGCCGTACAGCCTGGCGACAGACTGGAGGGCATTGGCCTCGGTGGCGAGGACGTGAACGGCGCCGGCCAGACGGGCATCGGAGTCGCTGGTGTCGAGGTCGAGGTCGAGGGCGAGGTCGAGGTCGGCGGCCGAGATCAGCGGCGAGCCGGCGGCGGTAGCCGGAGCGGTGGTGATGGGCGACGACAGCGACGGCCGATGCAGGTCTGCAGGCGAGAGGACCTGGGCAGACGATGCCATGGACGCGGACGAGGACGAAGACGAGCGTGAGATGGAGGCGGCCGAGGAGGCATCATCCGACGTCGTGATGCCGGCAGCAGGCTCGACGGCCGAGCCATCGACGGCGTCCAGCGACAGCTCCTGGATGGGCGTGCAGAGTCCTTCGTCGATGTCGGCAGCCATGCGCGGCGAAGGCGGCGATGGCGGCGGCATGGCGGTCCTGCTGTTGCGGCCGAGGACATAGACCGCGCTGGTCTGGACTGGACCGTGGTCGGCCATGATCTGAAAGACGAGGAAGACGTGTTTGGTGTTGCTGGAGAGGCAAGATGCGAGAGAGACGAGATCCGAGCGATGCTTTCAGGCGTCGGATATACGGCGAATATGCAAGATTGAACACGGGAGACTCAGACGGTCCACTCCATTGTTACTCGCAGATGTGGCAGGAGCCGGGAGATCAGAGACAGAAGCCCGAGCGAGGATAAGACGGAGAGTCCTGGCAGGCCAAGAGAGCAGAGCACCAGGAGTGACTGCAGACAATGGCAGGATAAAGATACAGAGCACAAGAGTGGATGGGGAAGAATAAGTTTAGGAGGGAATGGATAGGCAGCTCGCATTAGCTCGGACAAGCTATTTGTCGCTAAGGGCGGATTCGGCAAACAAGATACGGGTTAGACGACATGTCCGTCCAGCTGTCGGGACACAGGGGTCGGTATATCAAGCTGCATGTGGTCCGTATGTACCATGTAAGGTGGAAGGACAAGCGAGTGGGTGGGAGAGGCGAGGGTGCTCCAAGACATGTGAATACAAAGAAACATGAGGGAGCGTGAAAAGCGGCCATGAAAGCGGCCAGAGGCTTTTTTTCTTTAATTTTACATTGTCGGCCATTAGTGCCGGCAGGCTGGTCTTCAGCGTGTCGTATAGGTCCGTGGGTGCTGATCTTACTAATGGAGACGTAAGACATGCACTGATAATCTTTATTCTTTTTTCTTTTTTCTTTATATTTTTGTCATTTTGTCATTTTGTCATTTTTTCCTTTTTCTTTCTTTTTTTCTTTTTTTTCCCTCTCTTTCCATTTTTGGTCTTCTGTAGGCAGCCATACCCCGCGGCTTACCATCTATGATATGTAATGCTCCGAAGAGCAGAGATTGCCCGACGCCGCGGCAATGACGCACAAGGCAGGCAGGTGGGTGGACATGGTGGGACGGCGTGGGCGAATGAGAGGCCGAGATAGACCGGACGGAGCACAACCTTGGGTCCGTATCTTACCCTATGCGTACGAGCAACGGACAGAAGCAGGCAGGAACGTCTGGTTGCGCCATCGGGGCTAAGAATGGTGCACCTGCATGCTCGTACTGTGTGTTGAGATAAGATACGATGGCGATCTGCCGGCTGGCGAGGCGGCCAGTACTGTGCAAGGACAGTGCGCGGAACGCAGAGACGATAAGCCTCTGGCAAGCCAACACGTTTCCGTTCCTGACAAAAGGAGACGGCCGGCAGAATAGTGGGCCTACCCCGTTCTACGAAGTAGAATCAGCGACGTGTAAGAGCTCTGGTGCAGGTCGTCATGTCGATGCCCTGTGGCCGGTCCTCTTTTAATCCTGTTTCTCGACTCCCTACGGGACGATGACGTAGAATGGCACGTCACAGACACCAAGTTTTGTTGGTTGAATCTAATATTTGGAACAGTATCTATCGCGCGAGCAGCGGCCTTGTTGCTGCGAGGCTGCGGCTATTTTTGACCACCTGAACGCCGATGCCATGGAGAGAGGGGGAGAAGGAGGGGGATAGAAACATAATGAGAGAGAAAGAAGAGAGAGAAAAGAAAAAGAGAAAGAGGAAAATAGACAAAAAGACCACCAACACCAAAAACCCACAAAACATGCCAACTCAAGCGGCGCTCATCATCAGGTTCTCGACCATGCCGCGGGTCTGACAGGCCAGCTGGGCCTGCTCGACCTCGCGGCGGACGGTGCGCCAGAGGGTCTGGAAGCCGTCGTGGAGCTCTGTTGAGGCAGCGGCGTACTCGGCGTAGAGGTCGAGCAGGTGCAGGCCGACATCGGTGCAGACGGCCGTGTAGCGCGGGTCGACAATGTGGCGACAGGCCCACTTGAGCACGGGCTGGACCGAGACCTCGTCGCGGTTCTCGAGCGCCTCGCGCAGCGCGCTGCGATGCTGGAGGGCGACGAGCAGCGTGAGCGTGTTGATGGAGCTGTGGCCGGGCGATCGCGGGTCGAGGGCGGTGTCGAGAGCGGCTGCAAACCGCTGGTGTCGGAGGTCTTTCTGCCAGGTCGTCTCGGCCTTGTGGCGGGCCTCATCGGTCGGGTTGATGACAAAGTCGGCCGAAGTTCCCGATCCGGGGCCGGATGCGACCTCGTCGAGCCGCTTGCGCGCAGCAGCCAGCTGCTTGGTCCGGTTCTTGCTCGCGTCCAGGCGGTCGAGCGTGCCGGCGCTGCGGGCTGCAGCTTCGCGCTGGCGCTCGCGGTCTCGCTCGGCTGCCGCGCCCGTCAGCCGGGTCTTGATGCTCAGCACGCCCGACGACATGCCGACGGCCAGGTGGCGGTCCTCGCCAGCTGCCCCGGCCGCCACCACGGCCACCGACAGCACGGGCGACGGGTACTTGGCCCCGGCCACCACGTTCCACGTCCCCGTCTCGTACACCTTGACGTGGCCGTCAAGACCGCCCGAGAGCACGCGTTCGCCGCCCGATGCCAGGCACAGCGACGTCACCGTCTTCTGGTGGCTCGTCAGCAGCCGCAGCGGCCGTGCTGCCACGACGTCCAGCACCGACAACGAGTTCTCGGCTGCTGCCAGGATCACCGTCCCCGACGGCATCGGCAGCACTGCCTCTACGGGCGCGGCGTGCTTGAACGTCAGCACCGCCCCGCCCGGCGTCCGCGCGTCCCACAGCCGCACGGTCGCGTCGTATGACCCCGTCACCAGCATGTGGCCGCCACCGCTGCTGCCGCTGCTGCCGTTCCCCCCCCCGGAGCCCCCCCCCGAGCCGCCACCGCCGCCTCCGGTCGGCATAAAGGCCCCTGACCGCACGTAGTCCTGATGGCCCACAAACGTGCGCACCGGGTCGTTGCTCGGCAGGTCCCACAGCCGCACGGTCTTGTCGTCGCTGGCACTCATCAGCGTCGTCAGGTCGGTCGGCGACCATCTCGTGACCCAGGTCGGCTGGCGGTGCACATGCCACGTCTTGAGGATCACCGGCCGCGACCCGCCCGAGACGTCAAAGACCTGCATCTTGCCCGAGTCGTCGCCCGCCACCAGCACCCGGCCGTCCGCCCGGATCTCGCCGCTCCGTGCCACCGCCTCGAACCGGCCAATCGACTTGAGGGCGTCTCGCTTGCGGATGCTGTAGAGATCCACGCGCGGGCCGGCCGTGACGGCAAACAGGTCGTTGGCCTTGGCCGCCGTCGACGACGACGACTGCACCGATCCCCCCGGCGCCGGGCAGCTGATGTGCGTCACCGACCATGCTGCCGTCGTCGTGTGGGACTTAGCGTTTCGGAACGACTTCCAGTATCGCTGCTCGGCCGTCGTGGGCTCCGGCCCCGACGCCAGCTTCAGCTGCGCCAGAGGCACAACCGCTGTTGCCATTGTCTCGGATGGTCTCTGTCTTGTCGCTGTGCACGGGTGCCGGCTGTTTTCTCTCGCCTTTCTCGCTGCTCTCCAGAGCTGCAAATTCTCTGCCTCTCGTCTTTTTGGGGCAACTTTTTTTTACTTTTTAGCGGGGCTACCCGTCTCGGACTTTCCTTGATCCGCCTCCGAGACTAAGCGCTGCTAGCGCGACGCAATCCCGCCGTCCTGGCTGTCGTCCACACGTCGACCTTCTTTGTCCCGAGGCCGTGCAGCTGCCAACGGCCAACGCGGACGAGTCGCTGAGGTGAAGCCTGACTCACCGGCCGGATCAGGTCGGGACAGCAAGACGACGCGGAACAGAGGCGCCATCGCACGGGCCTGCAGCCGGCCAGCTCAAACGACCGCTCGCTGCACTTGGCAAAGTGGGGCCTCTGCTGCTCTAGCGTGTCGCCTGTCTTCCCTATTGGGCATCGGGACGCAAAGCTGCCTCCAGCCAAACAGCCAGCCCAGCAAACGGAAGGCACGACAGCCTCGCTCCTTATAGGTTGGATATGTTGGGATCACAGCCTTTATCTTCGCCCTGCCTTTCTCTCCATTGTCCTTTGTCTTCCTGACCCCGCTCTCTTGGCGCAAAGCCTCCATCCCTACCTAAAGTGTCACGATTCGGTTGCCTCGCCTCTCGACAGCGTTGTTTCCCCTGTACGGCCCATTTGGAGCGCCGCTGAAGCCTGCAATTTTATTGTCCCGTCCTCGCTGTTTTACCGCCATTTTCCCCTCGTCATTTCGCCACAGGCTTCTCTGGCCTGCCTCGACTCTCGGCCGGCTTCGTCCCTTGACATCGGGCCAGTGCCTTCGCATGGGTACCGAGTATCTGCCCGAGGTCTGCCTTCTGATCTGGTGAGTGTGCATGGCGGTGGAGCACGGCCAGAGGGCGTCTCGCCCGCTCGGAGGACCCGAACACAACGAAGACGGCCACATCAGCCGCTTCTGCCTTTGCTCCTGCTGACGTCCAGCAGCATGTTTGCTTGGAGCCCAACATGGCCCGAGAGCAACAGCTGCTACCACAAGCGAACCCGGTGTCTGTAGCTCACTTCGCCTCGGCAAATCGCACTGCAAACGCCTTTCTCGGCCCCGGCCGTCCCTCTTGGCTGACTGCAGAGGCCTCGGAACCGCCGACCGCTGTTTCGGATCCGTCTTTTGCCGTTGATGTCGGTGCTGCTGCACCTCCCAAACCGACCGGCCCGTCATTGTACGTCCTGCCACTGCGCTTTGGCCTGACATGCTGATGCTGACAAGTTCTGCCGCAGGGCCTCGCAAGCCGCTTCCCTGTGTGTGCTTCCCTCTCCGTCGCCCAGTGACGAACCGAGTCCGGCTACGGTCACGCTGAACAGCCCGCCCGAGCCTGCTGCATTCCCGCCGAGTGCTTCGGGGCCCGTCCTGGACAACGCCCTGGCTGCGGCTACGGCTACTGCCTTTTCTTCTGCCACTGCCACCGCTTCGGGCTCTACTGTCGTCTATCCGGACTCGGGCTCTCTGTGGTCTGTTGCGTCGGTCGGGGAGGCGAGCTCCGGGTCAACGAGCACTGCGTCGAGACCAAGAGCACCTCCGATGATCCTACAATCCTCAGCACAGCAGCCGGCCCAATATCTGGCCAGGCAAGAACAATGGCTGTCCTCCCAACAGCAAGCTCCTCCGAGACTGCCTCCGACTGGCAGAAGCGCCGAGGACGTCAACGGACAGGCCGCCATGGAAATGGCTCCCGCTTTGCCCGTGGCCACCACTGGCTTTTGCAACAGTCCGCGGACCTCGTCCTTTACGGCCTCCCCGACCACTGCCGCAAATCCGGTGTTCGCCGGTAATGGCGGCCCCTACAAGAGAAACTCATCCGGCCAGGTTGTTACCCCGACTATCTTGCCCTACAGCAAATACCTCGGCTCCATCGATAGCACCATCCACGGTGCGGGCGGTGCGGCCAGGCTCTCGCCCGACTGCGAGTATCCTCGCTTCATGCTCTTGAAGAGGGCCTGTCAGGAAAATGACGGCTTCTATCTGGTGCTTCACCAACTGTTCAACATCTGGTCCTTGCGCCGTGAGGATGCTTACGGCATCTTCAGAGACCTCAGCCCACAGCAGGTGGACACTAGCTTTAGGAAGCTGGAGGACATTCTGCGGACAAACGACATCATACGGCTCAGTCTCCGCCAATATTTCACAGTCTTCCCCTGCAACTTCAAGGCCATGATGACAGGGCCCTTTACCTACGCCACAGTCTTTCCCGAAGTTGTCAGGTTTCTGGACTGTCTGCGGCAGCGATGGGACGGTCTCCTGAACGAGCTTGTTAGGCGTTCCTACCCGGTCTTGATGGATGAGCTGATCGGCATACTGGGCTGCATGTCCCCGACCATGCAGGAGTGCGTATTCACCTGCACTCGGAGCCGTCTTGGTGTCCCCACCGCATCTCTGACTGAGGCATATAAGGCCGTGTTCTACGGAGACCAATTGCAGCATCAGGTAGCTTCTGGAACGTTTGTGTCCCGCATGTTTACCGATGTCGCGGAACTGGAACGAATCAACGCCGGTCTCATAAGAGCCTACCTCGGGCTCATACAGACGGCCAGGGCGCAGGCAATGGGATTGGAGGCCACCAACTCTACAGCCATGCAGCCGGTGCCAGTGCCAGTGCCAGTGATGTCGCAGCAAACGTACCAGGCACCCCAGCAGATGCAGCAAAGCCCACGGTTGTCCCAGCTGCAGATGATGCCGAGACGGCAGTCTCAACAGAGTCCACTGATCCAGCAAATGCCACAGACGCCAAATACACCACAGACGCCACAGACGCCACAGACGCCACAGATGCCACAGGTGCAGCAGACACCACAGACCCAGGGGATGCGGCCGATGGAGCTGCCACAGCACCTCCAACTTATACAGCAGCTGCAGCATGTCCGGACAATGCAGCAAGCCCAGCAGATGCCGCAAGCCCAACAGATGCAGATGCAACAGATGCAGATGCAACAGCCGTCACAGATGCAACAGTCGCCGCTGATACAACAGACACCACATATGCAACAGATTCAGCAAATACAGCAGCTGCCACAGCAAACACTGCAGCTGCAGCCAGGACCGGTTTACGGATGCCAACAGGCTGCTGGATTTCCTGCGCAGCTTCAACCACTTTTGCAGCACGCAGAGGCGGCTGCCGTGCAACCCCAGACGCAGGAAGTGATGTCGCCATCGGCGGATGTATTTCTCCTGCAACACAGGCAGCCCAGCGTGCATGAGATTCTACCATCTCCCAGCTCGTCGGCCAGCAGTAGCTTTCCCGTGCAGCTGCCGGCAGTCTCGGTGCAGCCGCAAGTTCCCAGCTCAAGTACCAATATGCAGCAGCCTGCTGCTGCTCGGAAGCTGGTGTGCTCGCCTGCCACAGCCAGCGCAATCAACATGTATAGCAGGCTTAGAAATCGACTGATTCCGGTGGCTCGGCGGATACCTCGAAGCGAATATCCTCACAGCCCGACGGATTCGCGGTCGTTGCAAGGAGGCCTACACGAGGCACAGATCCGAAGCCCAGTGCGAATGCTATTCGATCTCGACACGGGCGAGAGCCTGGCCGACAGACCAGACACTGAACGGTTCTACCAGTCAGTGCACCACATGGCGATCGGACCAGTGGCGACGCCGGCACGCAGCCATCTGTACAGGTTCGAGTTCCAGGTGACGCAAGACGAGTACGACCATCTGGCATCGCGCGAGGTGCCACCGGGGGAGCTTCTTCCGGTGGTGAGGCAATGCAACGGAAGCCTGCGCTACCGAATCCGCTGCTGCAAGGCGCCGTCGACGGAGAAGGCCATGACGGAGGCAGAGTGGTCGATTCTGGACACAACGTGGCCGATGAACATCTTTATCAACCTCAACGAATCGGTCGTGTCGGTGCGGCGAAAGGCACACAGCGGCAAAGATCTGGCGGCCGAGGTGACGTCGATGATCCGTGTTGGGACGAACAAGCTGCAGGTAGCAATCCCAGAGACGGGCAGTCCTATGGACGCGCCGCTTCACGTGCTGGGAGTCGAGGTGATCAAGACTGAGAAGCACAGCGATGTGGTGGGACGGATCATGGGCCAGGGGTTCCGGCAGGCCAGCAAGACTGTGGACGAGATCAGAAGGCGACTGGCGACAGCTCCCGGAGGCCGTGGCGACGACGACGACGACGACGGCGAGGATGACGGCTTGGCCGTGGTGCAGGCAGACTTGTCAGTGGACCTGGCGGATCCGTTCACGGCCAAGGTGTTTGAGATGCCGGCGCGCGGCGTCAACTGCCTGCACATGGAATGCTTTGACCTGTCGATCTGGCTGACAACGCGGCCGCTCTACACGATAGGACCCTGCCAGCACCAGGCGTCGTGTCAGTGTTGCAAGGTGGTGCAGCTGTCACAGCCGGACAAGTGGCGGTGTCCGATCTGCTCGCAAGACGCGCGGCCGAAAAGCCTGCGGGTGGACGGCTTTCTGTTGGGCGTGCGCAAGCAGCTGGAGAAGGACGGGACGCTGAGACGGGCTCGGTCGATCCGGGTGGCACCAGATGGGACGTGGCGGCCGACGCTGGTGGATGAGGACGACGATGACGAGGAAACGGGCGATGAGACGGGCGAGCCGGCGCAGAAGATGGCCCGGATGGGCTCGGCAAACGGGCCAGGCTCATCACGACGGGCTTCTCAGGCGATCGAGGTGATTGAGCTGGACTGAGTGCAGTGAAGTGTCAAGTGTATATATACCCAGTGGGAAATTGGATAGTACGACGATTGGATTAAGAGTATATTATACGGCATTTACAGCATTTGGGCTGATTATGGAGCAATAAGAGCTAGACAAGAAGGAGAACCGAGAAGGAGAGCCGAGAAGAGAGCAAGGACCTCACAGCTCGTCGTCAGATGGGTCGCCATAGTGGACGTTGCGCCAGCGATCGGCAGGATCGCCACCAGGCAGACAGAGGCCGAGACGCCAGAAGTAGTCGCGGTGGGCGAAGAAGAGCTCCCAGAGGCGGAGGCTGGGCAGCGCGCCATAGAGGCGGTCGGGCGGGCCAGCGATACAGTCCGGGTCATCACGGCCGCGACAGAGCCGCAGATTGTCGGGAGACGGCGGCAGGTCGACCTTGTCGATAAAGATCTCGCCAGCATGGGAGCTGAAGCCCCACTCGGCGAGGGGGAGGAGGGGGACGGGGTCGTTTCTGTGGGTGACGCGGCGGAAGCTATTGGCCGTGTTGTTGTTGTTGTTGTCGTTGATGCTGTTCCCGTCGTCGTCGAGGCCAAAGACGGACTCGACAAAGGCCGCGAGGCCGCGGTTGCCGATGCGGGGCTGGCCGAACGTGGTCACGTGCACATTTTCCCAACCGAGGCCGATGCGCATTTCGAGGCCAGCGAGGGCGGCGACGGCGCCGCCGAGGCTGTGGCCGACGAGACGGACGGTATAGGGGGGGGTGGTGTGCGTCTGTGATTCCGATGATGCTGATGATGCTGATGATGCTGAGGATGGCTGTCGGGCGGCGGCGACGGCGGGCAGGACGAGCGGGCGGGCGCCTTGCCAGGCGTCCCAGAAGCCGGCGTGGACGGAGCAGTTGTGGCAGGCGGGGGCGTCGGGGCGGCCGTCGGGGTTGGGGTAGGGGCGGTAGGGCTGGGGGACGGCGCGCAGGTCCTCGACCGTGTTGGCCAGGCTGTAAGTGCCGCGAAAGGCGACGAGGACCTCGCGGCGGCGGTCGTCGGCGGCGACGAAGCCGCAGCTGTCGCCCTGCAGCAGGCCCGTGTGCCAGGTGGCAACCAGGCGCAGGCCCGGAAACTCGTGGCAGCGCGAGACGCAGGCAAACGGCGGCGAGACGCCCGTGCCGGCCGCCCCGACGCAGTAGGCAATGTCGACCAGGCGGGCCAGCCGCTCGAGCGAGCCGAAGAGGGCCGACGAAGAGGAGAAGGTTGGCAGATCGCCCACAGACAGCACCTCCTCAGGCACCGCGGCCGACGTCGCCAGCCCAGCCCCCAGGACAAGCACAGCCCACAACAGCTTCATCCTGCTTGCTATCGAGACGCGAGACAGATTGCACAAGAGGCTGCGTCATCAAGGCCATGGCCTGGCTGTCGGTCGAGATGATGCGAAAACGTCAGTCGCTTCGCTTGGCCGTGTACGAGTGTGTGTGCTTGTCGTCAGAAAGCATTGCGAGGCAGCACCACTGCCGGTAATCGGCCTGCCACCAGTCGGGCAGGACAAAGAAAGAGGCTGGTGACGACAGGCATTTGTTGAGCTTGAGGTCATGGGACCGAGCTACATGGGGGTCATCACGTGACAGGAACAAGACACGATTAGCATTCACAGCCACAATTACAGATTACTCAAAGCCACAATCACATCAGATTACTATTCTAAGTGCTGAATGTTTATTGAGGTGAAAAAAATCCCATTGGCATGCCACAAGACAGACAAACACAAAAATATGCTAGAGTACTTAATACACAAGCAGTTCATAAAAAGCCGGGGTCGGGTAGATTGGAAAGGCCCGACATGATGGATATATAGCCGGCGGCACAGTAGTGGCCATGACAGCAGGGACGGTTCTTGAAAAGAGTAAGACAACAAGACAAAAGAGAGAACACGGAAAAGACCAAGCCAACTGTTCAGGTCATTTAGAACAGCTGACCGCAGCCCCAGTGCTGCTCACAGCCGCAAGAGCCATTCTCCTTCCACTCGTCGTCCGAGAAGGAGAAGAAGACGACCTCGCCGCCGACAACCTCCTTGAGCGAGGAGATGGCCGTGGCCTGGTCCTCGGTCGAGCACGTGGCCACACCGTTGGCCACACACGACGACGGCCAGCCCGTCTCCAGCACGTAGCCCTCAAGACCGCAAATCTTCTTGACAATGTCCAGCTGGCCCTGCACAAACGTGCCGGCCTCGGCCGGCGTGGTCTCGGCGTTGAAGTAGGCGTGCGCGTTGCAGGCCACGACGTCCACGACGGCGCAGATGGCCGTCGAGAACTCCGTGTTCTGCCACGTGTTGACCGTGTCCGTCGTCGTCACCGGGCAGCTCGCGCCGGCCTCGGACACAATCGTCTTGACCTCCACAATGAGCGCCTTCAGCTCGGCCGGCGTGCAGTAGCCGTCGTTGCCGGCCTCGTTGCCGACAACCACCAGCTCAACCAGATCCCACATGCCCCAGCTCTTGATCGTCGCAATCTGCGACGCCACGTCCGGGTTGCCGTTGTCGCAGCCAACCTCACCGATAAACACGCCGATGATCATCTTCAGGCCGTACGTCTTGCACGCGGCACCGACGTTGGGCAGCGTGTCGCAGTCGGTCGAGTACACGCGCACCGTCGTGAAGCCCTTGTCCTTGATGGCCGAGATGTCCGTCAGCACGGCCGACGCGCTCTTGCACTCGCCCGATGTCGTGTACGGCGTGTAGGTCATGGCCCACTGCGAGCCGCCGCCCAGAGTGGCAACGGTGGTGGACGAAGCAGTCGCGGCAGTCGACGAGGTCGAAGCCTTGGCAGTAGAGACCTCGACGGCAACCGACGTGGTCGAAACCTCGGGCACGGCAACAGCAGTCGTCGACACCTCCGGAACGGCAACAGCAGTCGTGGAGACCTGGGGAACAGCAACAGCAGTCGTGCTCACAGCAGCGACAGCGGTCGTGCTAACGGCAGCCACAGCAGTCGTGGTAGCAGCGACGGGCGTGGCAATGGCAGTGCTGGTGCTCGACGTGGCAAAGGGGCAGTAGACAACAACGTCCGTCTCGACCACCGTCGTCGTCACAGCCGGGCGCGTGTAGGTGCCGGGCGTAAAGGTCTGGACGCCAGGGCAGACAACGACGGTGTCGGTCTCGACAACAGTCGTGATCGGCGCAATCGTGTACGTGCCGGCAGACGGGCAGACGTACGAGGTGATGGAGAGAATGCTGGTGACAGCGCCACCGGGCAGCGTCGACGTCGTCGCGTACGGGCAGACAACAGTGGTGGCAGTCTCAACGACGGTGGTAACACCGCCAATGGTGTTCGTGCCCGAGGTCACCGACGTGGTCTGGGCGCCGCAGACGGTCGTCGTCTCGGTCACAACGACCGTGGTCTCGGGGATCGTGCACACGCCAGTGGCCGAGCACGTCTCAATGTCCAGGGTCGGAAGAGCCGGCGACGTCGTCGTCGGGACGGCAGCAACGGCAGTCGTGGTGGCCTGAGCCGCAACGGGCGTCGAGACAACCGAGCTGGTGCTCGACGTAGCAAAGGGGCAGTAGACCACAACGTCCGTCTCGACAATAGTCGTCGTCACGGCAGGCTTGGTGTACGTGCCGGGCGTAAAGGTGGCAACGACCGGGCAGACGACAACGGTATCGGTTGTCACCACAGTCGTGATCGGGGCAATGGTGTAGGTGCCGGCCGAAGGGCAGACATATGTCGTCGTGGCCAGGACGCTGGTGACAATGCCGCCAGACTGCGTCGACGCCGTGGCGTACGGACAGACAACCGTGGTCTCGGTCTCGACAACCGTGGTCACACCACCGATCGTGTTGGTGCCCGAAGTCACCGGCGTCGTCTGGGCGCCGCAAACGGTCGTCGTCTCGGTCACGACAACAGTCGTCGCCGGGAACGTGTACGTGCCGGGGGTCGAGCAGGTCTCGACTGCGAGAGTCGGGACGGTGGCGACCGTCGTCGTGGCCGGAGCAACCGACGTGGTCGACAGCTGCACAGGGGCCGAGGAAGCCGGCGAGGGCACGGCCTTGCTCGTGTAGTTGGACATGGCAGTCGTCGGCGCAACGGCCGTGGTGCTGCTGCTGACGCCCGGAGTCGGGTACCAGGCTGTGAGAAACGCGTTAGCATCCGACCTCGTCCACTCTCTCCCACTCGTCCGCCTGACCGCTACTTACTCATGGCGCCGGTGATGGTCGTGAGGTAGGTCGTGCAGACTTCGTCACGCTTGTCGAACAGCTCGTGAGCGTGAGCGTGGCCGTGGGCGTTGCGCATGCGCATGGCAGCGGCATTGCCGATGAGGGCAGCCGCAGCCGCAACAATGGATCCCTTCATGTTGGCGAGATCCGAATGCTGAAGATATTATGTATGGCGTAGAAAGAGTGCCCGCTGAATGAGTGAAGCGGTTGGGAAGAACAATAAACGAATGACGAAAGCGAAGTACTTTCAGGATCTTGTCGACAACATCTGCGACGATGATGTGTGGTTTGGGGTGAGGAAGGAAAGGAAAGAAAAAGAACTCACCCTCCATCAGGCACGGCGGTCTCGGTGCTTATTACCATGAGCGAAGACGTCCTGCAGGGCTCACGGATAGGGGGAAGATGGAATGAGCGTCGGAATCCGCATGGCGGATGGGACCCTGCTATTCCTCGAGAGGCAAGGCCGGCACCATCGACTGCAGGGGTGGCCGCACCCAGAGTCATGCTGTTGTTTTTCATCTTCTCCACGCTGCTCATTTCGGAGTCACGCTAGCTGCGAGAGGAAGCCTGCGCCAATTCTGGCAGCCTGACCGCCACAGATCGGTTGGTCTACTCCGTACGTACTCGTACTGAGTACGGAGCACGAGCACTCCATATCGAGCTCACTGTCGACGAGTCCAGCCTGCTCCGTCCTAGGCCCACGAGCTCTGCCAAGATGTCACGGTGAGCCGGAAAGGCGGTGGACTTGTCGACCGGTCGCCTTGCCGTCACCAAATTGCACTCTTGCTGCTCGTATTTGGTCGAGTCTTCCCCAGCCTTCTGGCGCCAAATTGGCCCCCGACGAAGCAGATGAGCGTCTGGCTGGAATGAATCTGTCCGGCTGAGCCGCCGCTTAGAGCGACAACAATAATATCGGAATACGATAAACTTGGGGCGCGTTCCTGGAGCGAAAAAGACACTTGGGCCAGCCCCGCTCTCATTGGACAGCCTGGAATTACTGCTGCAGAGCCCCACAATACAGAACACGAGCAAGGACGCCGGTTCTGCAATTGGGAAAGTGCAACGGCTTCGGATGCCACTATTGTCACTGGCGTGCATTACCTAAGCGACATTGCTCTCCACTGCCGCTGCCGCCATTGGCCAACGCCCTGTCGTAAATTTGGATGGACCATCTTGGCGCACTTTACCCCTGGAAAACTGGGTCTGTGAAGAACAAGGATGTCATATGCTCCTGCCAGGTTGGCAGCTTATGCGCACATGCAGCCCGGCGACTGCCGCATTGTCCATTGTATCAGTACTTGTGCACCGAAGGAGCAGAATTTTGGTGTTCTCTTGTTTACTAGGAGGAACACTATTAAGGAGCCACGAAAGTACGACGTCCACTGCTCTTGGCCTTGGAGCCTTTGTTTTGTTTTACTGCCCAATATAACCTCGTGCATGCCTATAATCTTTAGCGGCAAGAAGAAGCAAGAAACCGGTCGGACACGGGCTGATGGCCATCGGAAAAGAAAAGAACAAGCCAAAAAGAAGCAGAGAGTGGGTCTGAGCATCTTGGCTGCAAATGAAGAATCCTCCCAGCCAATTTGTGCTTTTCTGCACAAATCTCAGCCACGACGTACAAGTACTTTGGCCGACAGCTGAATTTGCCTCTGCCGGCCGGCGTTTCACCTATTTTCGGTTGACACTTGCCTTTATTGCCCGCTGCAACGTGACCAACAGCTCGAGGCGTTTTGGCTTCGTGGGGACCTGTGCCTGGACAGCAGAGCTACTCCGTACGACAGTAAGCCCGAGAACGCGACAGATGCATTGCACTGGGATCCCGCTCAGGGGTGGCCTGCCGCACTCCGCTTTATTGTCTTTTTGCATCTGGGGCACGTCTTATTTTGGGACCTTCCATTTCTCGTATTCCGGCCTTACTCCGTCTGGTCTGTATTAAGGGGGGAGCTGTGTCTGGTCGGGCTGCCGAGCTGTCTCTGTATACTCCGGAGCAGATATGCCGAGCCCTCACTCGTACGAGTGCACACAGCCCGATCCGCTCTCTTACCATCCTTATTTCGCTCCGCCAAGATCGTCCCCTGATCGGCTGTCCAGACGTCTCAAATTTAATCCGTAGACTGCAAGGCTTTGGGAACTAGAGGGAAATGAACCTATTACCTGGCTCGTATGTCAGGCCTGCTGTGTCATGCCGGCTTAGGGCTTCTGGCCCGGAGTGGGCTGCGTTACTGTATTGACGCAACAGGCTGCTGGCGATGGCCGAGCAACAGCTCTGGTTGTATCTTACTCCATATGTCGTAGCCAACTCCGTAGTCGTGTGCTGGCATCCGTCCATTCAACCAGCCGTGGACGGTAGCCGGCGCCGGTTTTCTTCGCACGCATCGCAGCTATCACAAGATGCAGAAATCGTAACAATGCTACTCCGTATTACATAGTAGCAATAGAGTTTGACGTATTTCCGCTTGCTCCAGTAACAAGTTTGGTTCTCTTACGTTTGCATGTTACTTTCTTGCTTTTGTTCTCTACGTCGTAGGTTACTCTTTCTCCGTGCCCAATTAACCTTATTTTTCTTATTATTTCATCACCCGACTTTCTTTCATTCTTACATATTGTCCTCACCGCCACGACCCCTACTCCAGCAGGCATACTCCGTACTTCACCGACAGTATCCATCGACTTGTTCTTGGCCTTCCCCGTCGCATGTAACTTACCATGTCCGTACTCCGGAGCCTCCATTATTCTTCTAACCATGACACCGGGAACTCCGTATACAAGTAGCGCAACATACGACAGGGGCTCTTTGTCGGCCTCTATTACGTTTCGTGTCAAATAAGAATATTATGAAATGAATACCGAATACTCCGTACAATTTGCTGAAATAAATTACAAACAAAATGGGCCATCATGACATATGCCTTACTCGTCCCAACCACAAATCTAAATTGCATCTTGAACGAGCAGGCCTTGACATACGACACTTACGAGAGTGCAGGCAGGAAAAGAAGGTGGCAAAAGAGAGAAAGCTGGTGTAGACAGTCGCTTCAAATTTATCAAACGTGAAATAACAAGACACTTTGAGCCCTTCCCCTAATAGAGACCATTTCAATATGCCTGTCATTGATTCCAATAATCCGTTCCCTTCATAACCAGCCGTGAGCACCCCGAACCCGCCCTTATTGACCCCCCGATAATCCGACGAAAACAAAAGCAAAGAAAACAAACCTACATAGTATGGCCAGGCAAAAGTGTGCGTGTTGCAGAAACCGCTGTCCAGGGGTTGGCCCACATCCTAGTATTGCAACGGTGGAATGATCAGAGACGGGACAGAAACCGCGTTGGTGGTAGAAGACGTCGTAGGAGCTCCCGTAGAGGTTGCCGAAGAAGCCGCAGAAGGGGTGGGCAGTGACACCAACGACACGGGGGACGAGGCGGTATATAAGGCTGACGATGACGGAAGGAGGGAGGGTGCCGGAGAAGCAACGCTGCCGTGGTTGACACTGCCAAAGAAGGGGGGTCCAGCGATCCGCCCAACAGCCGAACCAGCAACAGAGGCCGATGCTGCTGCTGCCGCCGCCCTCGATGCCGACGACGACATGGACAGTAGCCGTGCTGGGGTGCCCATCAGAGGCCACTCGCGGTGGAATGGTGACGTCGGGAGCGGGATCTCGTACTGCTCCGGCTTGTGGATGCGGCCGCTGAGAGTGGGCGGAGCTGGTGCCCGAACAAGAGGCTTGGAAGCCGACATGACCGTGTTCGTGCCGGCCGTTCTTGTCGCCGTGGACATGCTGCTCCCGCCGAGGCTGTCGTTGCCGGGCACGTTGGCATTGAGATTGAGATTGCTACCGGCACTGGCACTAGCACTAGCACTGGTGCCGGCACTGGTTCTGGGGTCGGCACTGATGCCGGCACCGATGCCAACACGGACACCGGAAACTTCTTCTGGCTTCGGCTTCCGTCGTGGCCGGCCTGTGCGAGGCTTCGGCGTCTTTTCCCGGATGGCCAGCTTCACCTGGTTGAGGCTGAAGCCCATGATCTCGCAGATACGTGATTTTGGCAGCCCTGCGTCAAAGAAGAGCGTCCGAGCCCGCAGGCGGTCTGTCTCTGTAAGATGTTTCGTACCCATGGCGAGCGGTAAGAGGTGGCGTAAGTGTCTTGGTTGTTCACATGGAATAGCTGCGCGAGACTGCGTACTCCGTACACACAGCGCGTCTCGGCCAGAAGCTGCCAGGCCGAGCGCGCTGATTGGCTGCATGCGCCACAGCGTCCAGCCAGCCCTTCGGAGCTATGCGCCACAGTTCAGCTCAGCCTTACTGCAAGTTTGTCGCAAAAAATTGTCCAACCCAAAAAGAGTCTCTGATATCGCACCGCAGTTGCATTGACGCTCATTGTGTTTTCTGCCTCCCGTGAAGAATGCTCCGGTCTACGGGAAGCAGCCTGCTCCGCCCACACACATGCTGCTCCTGTCTTGCACGTCAGCGCCTCTTAGTCCGGCAGCCGTCCTGGACTAGGCTCCCGGCAAGAACGAGGGTAAGCAGAGGTTTCTGTCCGAGTTCTGTCCGAGTGGAGAAGCGGCCAGCCAGCCGATGCTGACATTCCCAGCGTTTTGCTTCCGTTCACGAGGACAGCACAACCAGCCATGACGTGGGCGACGCGGAGGAGAGGGCCGTGGTGACGCCTCTGCGTCCCATCCGCGAGAGGCTGCGAGACTTTGCCAAGACACAGCTGCCGACCCAGCCTGCACGGCAGATGCCCCGGGACTATTCCAGCTTGGGGGCCACCCAAAACTCCATGACGCGCGTCGAGAGCCGCACGCTTGTGCAGATCGACGGCGAGGGCGATGGACCAAACGGAACCGACCAGCTGCTGGGCGACGGTGCCTTTTCCGGCGATGCTGATGCTGGCGGCGATGGCAGCAATGTGGTGCTGTCGCTGGAGCGGCCGTACGGAGCAGTAGCACCGCAGCCAGGCGATCTGCTCGAAGTCAGCACGGACTCGTGGCGCGTGCAGCTGCTGGCCGTCTGCCTCGGCAACTTTCGTGGCGTTGACCACTTCTACACCAACACGGGCAAATGGTTCGTCAGCTCCGGCGTGCGCAGTTTGTTTGGCGTCACCGGATTTGCCAGCCCGGCCGAACTGGCGCCCGTCATTGCTGCCCTGCCGGCCGCCGTTGTTTCCGACGTGCCTGGCGACATGACCACCGATGCCGCTGCTCTGGACAAGCTGCTCAACGAGATGCAGGAGAACAAGATGGGCCCCACACGCGAGGCTGGTGCTGGGCTAATTCTCAAGATGAACGCCTTTGCCCAGAAGTCGGCGTCGATCCACATGGCCCACGCCTCTGTCCTGGACAATGCGTTCATGGTGCTGCAGCAGTCGTCTGCGCTGTCTTCGACGACGGAAAAGAGGCGCGCGTACATGACCTTGGACGAGATCGCGGCCGTGCTGCTGCGCAAGGGCGGTCACACCCTCCACGGGCAACGCCTGCATAGCAGCAACGCCAGTCACAGCCACGGACACAGCCTCCCGGTTCGTAACCTGAAGAGCGGCGGAGCGGCAGCGGCACGGAAGGATGACTTCACGCCAGAAGCCATGTATGCCGTACACAAGGCCATCATGACCGACGAGCTCGCCTTCCGTCCCCTGGCGGCAAACACGGGTGGCCACAGCAGCAACGACGGCGGACTTCACAGCCGGTCGTGCATGTATACCATCGCATCGAAAGAAGACATGGACGTCGTGCGCGATGTCGAACAGACCGTGCGCAGCTTCTATGAGGACCCGGACCGCGTCCAGCTCGGCGAACACCTGTCCGACGGGGCGCTCAAGAAATCCCGACTAGGGCAGTTCGTCCTCCGTGCGCGCAGTGCCATCGATCGAAGCCGCATGACGCGCAGCTGGTCGCCCTATGGCATGCTGGGGCCCGAGAAGCGCCAGCAGAAGCAGTCGTCGCCACGAGCCCTGTCAATCAAGTGGACCGACGCCGACCTGCGCATCCTCCACTTCATGCATTTGTGGGCCAGCTTCCAGCGCTTCTCCACCTCATCACGACTGCACTGGGTAGGCGCGTCGGTGCTGCGTGCCCTCGAACGGTACGGCGAGGCTGAGTACTTGACCATGGCCACCGGCTGGACCTTTCTGCAGGAGGTCGGCTGGGTCACGCCCTGGGATCTTCCCGCCCGCTATAGCATGGGACTGCCAGACGTGCCGCCACTGCGGACGGGTGGCTTGCTCCGTGAGCCGTCCGTTCCACAGCCGTCTTCCTCGTCTGTTCCCCTCCTGGCGGACGACATCTTTGCCCAGCACCGTCGTGACTGGGCCGACCTGCCGGTCTACTGTATCGATGCCATTGGTGCCTCCGACATCGACGATGGCATCTCGCTTGAGCGCACTGCCAACCCGGATGAGTTCTGGATCCGTGTCCATGTCGCTGACCCGGCGTCGTCTATCTTGCCAGGCAGCCCTCTCGCCGAGCTGGCCGCTCGCCTGCCTCAGACCGCCTATCTTCCAGGCTACCATGTCCGCATGCTTCCCGATGACGTCGTGCGAGAGCGCTTCTCGCTGGCCCCCAACAGACCCTGCCTTACTTTCAGCGCCAAGGTCGACCGCCGCAACGGTACTGTTCTGGCCTCTGAAATCACCCCGGGGTGGATGCGCCGCGCCGTCTTCATCACGCCAGACGATGTGACTGCGGTGGTGGCTGACGCCGAGGCTGCCGCTATTCGAGAGAACCGCACGGTCGCCGGCAATCTCTTGCAACCACCGGCACATCTGAATATGCCGGGAGTTACTACCAAATTTTCTGTCGGCAAGCCTCCAGCTCCTGTTGCAGAACCGACTGCAGCTCACGGCCACCGCATGACCACAGCTGCAGATCTTGGCCCAGATGAGCGTGCCGACCTCGAGATGCTGGCAACACTTGCCACCGCTCTGCGGGCGGTCCGTCTAGCCAATGGCGCTATGCCGCTGTACTGGCCGCGTCCGTCTGTTAAGGTATCGCTGTCGGACACGAGCGTTGTTGAGCTCGATAAAGGGGTAGAGAGAGGCGCCAACGATGCCTCTTCTTCGTTTTTTCAGTGCACCGGTGACCCATATATCCGGATATGGTATGAAGGCGTGGATGATCAGGCCAATGCCTCAGCCGGCAGTGCTGGCAGCCGCCTTGTCGAAAGCATCATGCGTCTGGCCGGCGAAGTGGCCGCCGACTGGTGCCACACGCGCGGCATTGCTGTGCCGTTCCGCGGTCAGCCCGATGCTGTCCGTCACCTGCCGCAACTGCGTGCCCTTACCCGCGAACACGTCTACCCAGCGCTGGTCGCAGGCAGCCGCCCGTCTGAGGCTGCGTTGCATCCGTTGCGTCGGCTGCTCGGTACCGATGAGGTGACCGCCGAGGCTGTGCCGCACGTCACCATGGGTGTCGCTCGCTACGTCAAGGCAACGAGCCCGCTGCGACGGTACGCGGACCTGGTGACTCATTGGCAAATCGAGGGAGAGCTGTTGCGCGAGGTCGAAGCCAAAGAGACAACAAGGCCAGGAGGAGCCAACGGCCCGCCCTTTACCCGTGAACAGCTCGAGTGCGATGTGCTGCCGCTGCTGCGTCTGCGTGAGCGAACGATGCGGGCCTTGGATAACCGCACCGGCCGCGACCAATGGATGCTGCAAGCGCTGGTGCGGGCGTGGTTGGGCGATGGGGACAAGATCGTCGATGAGGCCGCAGGAAAGGCTGGCAAAAAACGGACAAAACGGACAAAAGGAAATGCCGATGCTACCGCCCTGCTTTCGAACCTCCGTTTCACTGTCAGCAGTGTCAACACACAGCGTGGTCTGGTGTTGGGTCAGCTCAACTGGTTTGAGCGACCGGCCGCGATAGATGCAACTGGGCTGAATTCAGATGTCCACAACAGCAACGATGGCTCCAAGTTAGACCTGGTCCACATCGATAGCATCCTTCCCGGGCAGGTGTTTCCCGTGGAACTGGCTCATGTAGATGTGCACGGGAATCTTGTTCTGGTGCGGCGGACGGGCGAAGCATTGTAAATCTGTTGGGAAAAAAAAAAGGAAAATACAGGTATAGTGTTTGTACAATAAAAACTCCAATATTCCATGTCTTGCTATGGTGTCATTGAAAAACAGACATGTGTGACGCTCCTTCTCTCTGCGACTGACACCTAATAATACCAGAAGGGGAGGGGTGTCGTTGCCTTATTGGGATAATTTGACTTGAACGCAAAATAAGGAAAGCACGACTACGGTTCGTCATCTACGAATTTCTCTAGAATCAAATATCAAAACAACAAACACCCAGTGTTTATTTTTCAAATTCTAGCCGCTCATACGCATAGATGGCAACGAAATATACACTATCCGAAATACAGGACGCTATACGGCCATCTTTTCCCAACTCCTTTTTACCGGCTTGCTCTACCCGTCTGATTCGCTCTCTGAGCCAGACCCGCTGTCTGACGAAGACGAACTGCTGCTGCTGCTGCTGCTGCTGCTGCTTGATGGCGATGTCATTGCAACATCCTGCCCTGCTCTGGACCTGTTGCCTCCCGACACAGCACCGGACGAGGATGAGCTACTAAATGGGGTACTGGCTTTAGATTTAGAGCCGGACTCTTCATCCGCCTCGTCGTCTGAATCGTCGCTGCCGCTGCTGCTGCTATCAGAATCACTATCGGAACTCTCCGAGTCGCTGTCCACCATCGTGCGATTCTTGCGGCTGCGCGTCTTCTTCTTCTCAGTCGACGACCCATCCTTCAGCTTGACCCGTTTCTCTGCTGCCACGGTCACACTGGCCACGTTGTCTTGCGACTTCTCGCGCTTCTGACTTCCCGCAGCAGCCACAGCCACAGCCACAGACACAGGTACAGTGGCACTGGCACTGGCACTGGCACTGCCCTCAGCATCGGCCAGCTCGTTCACAATGTTCTCAGCGCGGATTCGCCGGAGTAGTCGCTTCTGCAGCGCAGGGTCCGCCAGCCGCAATACACAGTCAACTTCGTTCATGCGTTGAAGGCGCTTGCTGTCACCACTCGACGCGGGAACAATATCGGCCACTACAGTTGCATACTCGGCCACCAATGCGGCCTTGGTTGCTGTCACCGCTGCCTTCGCTGCCGTCGTCGCCGCACTCTCGGCCTCTTTCCCTTTCCCCTGGCTCGGCTTCTCGGCCTGCTTCTTCTCCTCTGATGTAGGCGACGCGCTGTCCATCTTGCAGATCTTGGCCGCCTCAGCGCTCAGACGGGCGCGTACACCGCCCTGCAGGTCGCGAATGTAGTCGTAAAAGATGTCGATATCCGAAGAGGGGATGAAGTCGGTGCCCGAAAAGACGTACTTGATCAGGAGATTTTGATGGTTCTTGTTGAACTTCCAAGTCTCACGAGCCGTCTTCCACTGCTGTAGGTACTCAACCTCCCGCAGCAAGTCCGTCTTCTCGACAGTTACTTTGGCGGCGCTGGCTCCTTCCTTGGGGACCTTCTTCTTCTTTTCCCGCTTCGGTCTCTTGGGCGTTTTCGGTGTGTCTTTTGTCGCTCCTGTTGCAACATCGGCTTTCTGCTTTGAATCGGACGTGGAAAGATCGCCGGCAAAAGACACAGACTTCCGTCTTTTTAAAGAAGAAGCGGAAGCTGCCTGGGAAGACGAAGGCGGCTCCTTCCTCTTGTTGAATGAGGCGGTGTCGGGCGTGGAAGTGGGAGCAGCGGGCGAAGGTGATGAAACGAGGCTGTCGTCGCTTGGCCCTTTAAGCTTAAGGCCCAATCGCTTCCAAGCCGGCACGCGCTGCGTGGGCGCAGCATAGCGGCCGAATGAAGACATGACGGTTCGACGTATAGGCGACGGAGGGATTCAATAGTAGAAGGATTGGGAAAATGAGAGAGATAAGGGGGCGTGCGAAAGATTCGCCCACAACACTGCCACACCTTCTGTTGTCTCAAGGGCGCCGTATATCTTGGTGTAAGATACTGCCTCGACCAGCATATAAGAATCGCCTCTTCGTTATTAGCGGAGCAGCGCTTCAGTGCTAATTCCCTGCTAGGATTGGACAGGCGACTAAATTCAGAGTAATATAAAAGTTTGCCGCCGAAAGAAGTCAAACAATTGCGACCAAGACACTATACAGAAAAAGTAAAAAAAAAAAAACAGTGGAATGTCTTATCGATAAGGTTGTCGATCATATTGAAAGTAGCTGCCATTTGTCACGTGCAGTGCCCGGATCGGACTTTCTGAAGACCCGGATATCGGTTTCCCTTTCCGCTAGGCAAGCTCCTTGCAACGCGTCGCTGAGCCAAAAGCTCACCTTCCAGCTAAGCAAGCAGGCTGCTTCAGACACATCAGCTCGACTGTAGTCTTCTCTCAACGCGGCGCCATACGTTCCGACGATCCAGCCTTCATTTCAGCTTCCTTCGTGCCCTCCTCTTGGCACATTTGGCAGCTTCCAGCGCCTCAACTGAACGAAACCGAGTCTTGGTCAGAGTTGCCTAAGCCTCCCCACCCATCACCATGTCTGGTACGAATGGCCCTCGAGCAGGCTTGCTCAGATGATATTGATTGTTGTAAGGCTGTTGCTAACGGTGGAATTGTACGAAATCAAACAGGTAGCGCAGGATTCGACAGACACATCACCATCTTTTCGGAGCAAGGTCGTTTGTACCAAGTTGGTACGAGCTAGCCTGAACTGCCTCACTTGCGTCATCCGAAGATACAGAACGACAGTGCTGATTGGCTTTTGTAGAATATGCATTCAAGGCCATCACCGCTGCTGGCATCATGTCCATAGGCGTGCGGGGCAAGAACTGCGCGGTAGTCCTGTCTCAGAAGAAAGTGCCTGTACGTTTTCGCAAGACGATTTGCACCACCCCTCCGATATGACACGTACTGACCCCCTAAAAGGACAAGCTGATCGACCCGTCGTCCGTATCGCACATCTTCCAGCTCTCGCCGTCGGTGGGCGCCGTTATGACTGGATCCATAGCCGACGCGCGGGCTTTTGCACAGCGCGCCCAAGGCGAGGCGGCGGAGTTCAGATACAAGTATGGCTACGAGATGCCGTCCGACGTTCTGGCCAAGCGGCTGGCCAATATCAGCCAGGTCTACACGCAAAGGGTATGGCCCCCGCTCCAGTTCTTGCACATTCTCTATCCCGGCGGCCTGCTTCGAGTTGCCGACTTTTTCCAGACCCAGACGGATCCAGACTAACGGAAGCAGGCATATATGCGTCCATATGGTGTGGCGACGACGCTGATCTCGCTTGACGAGGAGATCGGTCCGCAGTTGTTCAAATGTGACCCAGCCGGCTACTATATTGGGTACAAGGGCACGGCTGCGGGCCCAAAACAGCAGGAGGCACTCAATCACTTGGAAAAGAAGTTGAAGAACAAGGACCACGCGGATGGCTCGTGGGAGGACGTGGTGGAGTTGGCCATCACGACGCTTAGCACGGTGCTAAGCATGGACTTCAAGAATACGGAGATTGAGATTGGTATTGTTGGCGGGCCACGGGCTGACGGCAAGGAGGGCACGGACCCTGGGTTCCGGACGCTGACCGAAGATGAGATTGATGAACGGTTACAAGCCATTGCCGAGAAGGACTAAGGTGGACTGGGCGTGAGCCAGCCAGCCGGCGTGGATCTCTTCGGCGAGACGGCGAGACGGCGAGATAGCAGCAGGACAGCAAAGAGAACAAAGACAAATCCGATAAGGCGCTAATCAAGCGAGCTGCAAATGTGCAAGTGGAGACCCGCGTAAACCAATGCTACGTTTTGCCGAAGGCTTAGTAAGATGAAAGCCTGGAGCACTGGAGCAATAGAAAGGCCAGGAGTTTGCGCCGTAGCCGGCTGCCGACGGTGGGCTAAAAAGGGCTAGATGACAGCGGGCCCGGGGAAGCTGGACAGACGGCAAAAGGGGCAAAGCAGGGCGAAGAAATTGATGCGACGGGGGGCAAGAACCATTACGTCTAGGGTGGTCTCGATCTCCAAGCTATCCTGTAGTCTCGGCAAGCCTCGGTCTATTTCTCTCGTTCTGTTTTTTTTTTCCTTTTTTTTTTCCTCCGTGCTGTGATATGTATCAGCAGTCTGATATTGAATGGGAAATAAAGGCATCTAGACGGTCCAACCAGAAGTGAAGACTGGCAGGAAACGAGCGGCTGTCTGTCATATGCAGGGGAATATTGACAGCCTACAAGGACTGTCTCAGAATGGTTGGACAAGGTGAGTCGACTGTTAATTATCGGGGGTTCTTGGATGCAGGAACACTTGGGGTTCAGCTCAGACCGGCCGACGAAGCGGGCTGAAAGTCTGTCTTACAGGGCTTTGTGGCTTGGGAGACGACATCGTGTGCTTCTTTCTTTGGCCAGAGTTGGGCGTCTGGGCAATGCATGCATTGTTTTTATGATTTTTAAACGTCCAAAGGCTAGCGTGCCCCCCCCCCCCCCCCAACCTTTTTCCCCTTCTCGCCGCATGTCTTGGGCAGCCAAACAAGGCAGACTGGCAGCGACAGGCAAAAAGAACAAAACCACGTGTGCCATGGGCGCAATATCAGACGAATTCGAGACGATGGCTAATATGTAAGATACTAGACCGATATGCAACGGAGGGCAAGCGAAACACTCGGCCCAAAAGGCGGCCCTTGATGTCGGCACGTCTTTCCGCAGCTGCATCTTCGCTGGTGCTGGCAATCCTCAGAATCTGCTAGTCCGACAACCGTTTCTGTAGGCCTCGGCACTGGAAAGACTAGGACAGATGGTGTAATGGGTCATGAGCAGTTCGTGGCAAAAGCCGCGCTGGCTGTCGCGAAAACGGCTAACGGTCGACGGGCAAGTCGGGCAACTGGCAGCAATTTTTCGACTTGACGTGTTCAAGCGGCCCCGTAGGGCGGCCGTTGAGAAAAAGGCGAGGCAAACGCAGGATGCACGTATAGGAGGACGTCTTAGCAACGGAGCGGTGGGTGCGGTGAGCGAGGGCTAATGTAAGCCAGGACGTGCAAGTGGGCGGCGCTTGCTGGAGAAATGAAAACGAGGCCAAGGCAGACAGCCGTCTCGGCCACGGTGCTTCAAACGGAGCGCTCGCCCTTAGCGCAGCTCTAGCAGCCGACGGACGCCCGTTCGGACCTCTTGTCACAGGGGTGTGCGGGGGGAGGGGGTGACGAAGAGGGGGGGCATTGCCTTCCAGAGGCTTGGGACGGGCGCTGATAGGCCAGCAGCTGCAGCACTTGGCGGCCCCAGTCTTCCGTTTTGGGCGAGTTCAGCGCCCCTCTGGTGTGCGTCCCGGCTGGAATCCATAGCGTCGATCATCTTCAGGGCGCGGCAGTTGGCGTCATGGCAGCCCGGACAGGAGACGAAAAAAAAACGAGGAGAGCCAAGGCGAAAAAATCCAGACAGCCAAGATGGAAAAAAAGAAAGGAAAGAGAAAAAATTTACGGAGCGGGTGGGAGGCCAAAATGCAGGAAAAAAAAGTGGCTCGTGTCGCTCAGCTCCGTGTCTAAAAGTTGACAATTCGCTATTGGTCGGCCGCTTTACCTCTACTGGCTGGGCTGCGAGGCCGCATTGGGCAAGTCCCAAAGAACCACAGCTCGAGGGCCGGCAAGACGCACACGCTCTCCACGGCTACCAAGCCGCGCAGCCTCAGAATCGCTGACCCTGCTTGACCGAGCCGTTTTCGGAGCACACTCGGACCCGTTTTGAACCAGAGTCCGAGAGAAAAGGACTGCTAATTGTGGTGTGATTGTGTGTGTAAGATACGAGAGAGAGAAATACGACCGTTTCCTTCTGGCTGGCTTCTTTGCCAACACCAACACGTGAAAAACAAGCCAGCCGGACTCGACTCGACTCCATACACAATACGGAGTAGGCCAGAGTCTTTCCCTCCCTCCACACACGCCCCCCTGGCTCTCTCACTTCCGTTCCCTCCCCATCCGCCCCGTCTCTCTCAGTGGCCGGCCTCATTTCGCTTCAACTGACGCTCTGGGGCTCTCTCTCTCGCGAGCCTTCTGTGGGCTCCTTCCTATCTGCTCCTCCGGCATGACTCTCGCTTAAGCAAGGGGGACCACCTCCTGCAGAAGCACCTCCTGCACAGCTCCACCACCCCCCCTTCCCTGGGCCCTACCCCGTGATGGGCGTCCATTCAGAGGCCCCAATTGCCTTCTTGCTGCTGTGCATCATCTCTCTCTCATCTGCGTCTAGCCTTGTTGCCTGCCGCCGTTCCAATCACAGGTGAGAGGCCTCGAGAGAGGTGCAGCTAGGCAATTAGACAACACACCCTTCCCTCCCCACAGCCAAGGCCTCTTTCGTGTCACTGCCCCTTCTGTCTAGCCGCAGCAGCCCGTTCTCGTCTTGCGCCTTGCCAGCTCGTCCATAGTCTGGCCATGACTGTCCATCATTGGCCTCCTTTCCCTGTGTGGATGTGCAGCTTTTGCCACCAGGGTCAGGGTCATAGCCTTAGTGGGCAAACGCCCTTGTGAAGTTTCGGCTCATGCAACTGTAATGGCCTAGTCGGGAAAGGCGTCGCGCAGAGCGAGGACAGGACGGTGGCTGTCCGGTGGAGATGTGACAGGTCAAAGGAGTCAGCAGGTGAAATGAGCTCAGAGCCGCACCGCACAGACGAGAAGGACGTGATGATGTTCGAAATGGCAGTCGCAGCCAGGCTCGGAAGCCACGAGGGCACGCTGGGTGGGGGTGGAGAGGGAAGTGACGAACAAGACGAAGGCCCGAACGGACCACTGATGAAAGCCACACCTTCAATGTCCGTTGACAGGGCCGTTGTATTTTCCGATTCGACGGCAATCATCGTGCACAATTGGGCTTCGTTGGCTAGCTCTACGAACCATACTCCGTCCTATGTAGGGTTGCTTCCCACACGCCCCCCCCTGCCCTCTGACCTCCCCTGTCCTGATCTTCCCTGTCCTGCCCCCCCTCCAAATCCACTGTTATTACCGTTCTGACAAGGGACTCACGGATAGCCAAACTTGACAAGGGCACTTTAGTTCCTCTCGACATATCCCACATGGCGACAACAAAGCGCGTTAGCATCTATCGTCCTCACCCGCCCGTCTTTTCTTACTGGATCGATGGCCCACTTGACAGCTAAGAAAAGAACAGCCTCGTCCGCCCGCTCTCGAGGCCGGCCTTGCTTGTCACTCTACATCTGCTTCTACTTCTGTCTGTAGACACACACTGCCACCGTTGCCTCAAGTCACCCTCACCGTCTTCGTTTCTGGCCATCGCGATCCCAGAGACTGCACTGCCTTCTCGTCTCACCCCCTCTTGTCCCTCCCTCCCTCCCACCCTCCCCCCATCTGTCTCTCATCGGTCCGCCCCTATTATTGTCTCTCCTGCCTTCTTTGGCTATCGCGGCCCCTCGTCTTTGTCCACTCAGATATCGCCTGTTCGGATATGGAACCGGTTGTCTCCTGTCGGCTGCGTTAGCTATGGAAAAGGGGCCCCCTCCCGTGTATGCCTTGTGATATTCGCGTCTGTCTCTGCATGATCGTGGACAAGGGCCTCCGAGCATTCGTCATCGTTCCATCTCGCCTCGTTTTCTGGTCGCAGTACATAAAGGCCACGGCCCGCAGACGACCACCAGACCTTAGCCGCATATCATCACATTCTACCCGTCCCGTCATCAGCACGCTAGAACCTAGCAGTCGACCAGAACATAGTTGCCACGAAAGGATATCATCACCGCCCACAGGCACAGCCAACCACAATCCAGTCAAAGCCGCCGCAACCGTTGACCTTGCACACCCCCCTCCCCCCGGATCTTCCAATCATTCCTCCAAGACAACGGCTCTGTGAACCGACTTGTCGTGTCCGCTCCCTTTGTCTCTGCCTTCTCTATCCCTCATTTCCCTTTTGTCACTTTGTCTGCTTGTCTTCTCGTATCCATTTGCTCGCTTCTCTTCTTCACTTCTTCTCTTCTTCTGTCTATATATCTGGCTCTCTTCCTGTCTGTTCATCGGCCTATCCGGTGTATATTTGGCTGCTTGACAAGCTCTTCACCTTTCTGCATCTCTGCCATAAGCTCTTAAGCACATTCCCCCACACTCGGCAACTTCCCGCCTGCAGTCTTCGAAACACGCGCACAACCGGAAAAATATACAACAGGAAATATAGACGCTGTCCGCGGCACAAGTAGCCCCCTATCTCTCTTCATCCACCCCGGCTGCATTGACTGCCCGACGCCAACACACATTATTCCGCAGCAACCGAGTCAGCAGCTGACCGCCTCGTCACCAATCTCATTCATTTCGCTGTGGTGGTCGTTGTCATCATATCTTTGGGACAAATCTACAGGCCGTCACCGGTTTTCATCCCTCAATTATCTCATTTCTTCTCAATCATTCATTGTCTTATTGTCGGAGACGGGATTGCCCGCTTTGATTTGCACACTTCAAATTCAAACTCGTCGCGACATTCTCCCTTTGGAATTTCCATCATCACATAATGGACGGATGTAAGTATCTTCGACATGGCCAAGTCTTCATCGTTCTCTTATCTTCAAAGGCTTGGTCACGGCACGCCCTCCATCTATTTTCGGCTTTCTGACTTTCCTTGCTTGTAGTAAACGAACACCGTCGGGCCCGTGTCGCCGAGATCCTCGCCGACTTCACCGGACTCCAGTACCACATCTCTGCGGCACCAGCTGAGCCAACGAACCCGGAAGACGCCAACACCGAAGGCTGGCGCACACTGCGCCAGTGCACCATTGATGGACAACACATCCTCAACACAGGTGCCGACACCCGGGTACCGGTGACCAAGGGCGGCCACGAAGAGCAAAACAAAGCCGAGCTGCAGCAGTATGTCTAACCTGACCAGCTGAGCGGGCACAGCCTTGACTGACACGCTATTTGCAGAATCCATTTGGATGCCTTGGCCCGCCGGCACCAAGGGCAGAAGATCTATAAGTGCCAGATGGCAGCCCAGCGGTGGCTCGAGTGGCGCGAGAGAATTCTCCAGGGAGAGCGACCTGGGCCGAGACACGCTTCGCAGTTGCGAGCCTGCGACGAGAACCTCTGGGCCGTGAGTTTTCAATAACCCGCTTTCTACATCGACAACACATACTTACCATCTCGCTAGGAGCTCGCCCAAATCACGGATGAGGCTGTGTACACGGAGATGCAGACAATGGACTGGCAAATGGGCCGATGGACCGACGAAGATCCGCCACTGCGGGCAGTTCAGCGCTGGATACGCACTCGGCGGTGAGCGAGGAAGGACAGGCGAGCAAGAGGCGGATGACGAAAAGACAGACAAACACGAGGTAATTCACGACAGCATGCCGGGATGGAACGTGACGCAGAATTGCCATGCATTGATTGCTATGGCTAGGTTTTGAGAGGGCAGACACAGGGGCCCTTTATGAGATACCAGGATTGCTCGAGAACGAGCGTTGGGATTTTTGTTGTCTGATTTTCCCTCTTGCCTTTCTTCTTTCTTCCTTTTCTTCCTTCTTTATTCTTTATAGCTATCTGGTGAGGGGAGCCCCAAGACAAAGCGATCACAAGTCGTCCTGCCTGGTGCAGGTCGACAGCAAAAATGAGAAACAGATACGGCTATAGATTAATGATCATTGAAAGCATTCTCACTCAGGACCGGTGGATACAAACAAAGGACAGGAAAATGCTCGATCCGGCAAGTGCAGCTATTCGTGGCCACACTGTTTGGGGGCATAATAACAATCTGCCAGCAACGGCCTTGCACCAACGGCCTAACGGTAACGGTCTGTGATCCTGTAGGGAGCAGCGCGAACTCAAACAGCGGACTAGGCAGACAGCAACCATGGCAAGCCCGTACAAGCATCCCACTCCCAGCCTTCATGACGTCTTGCTGTACACGCATAAGGCTATCCCAGCCAGTGAGAGGGCCATGCCGATGCCAGTGTCTGGTCAGAGGGATCGGTCGTCAGCTGGGGCGGCGCCTGATACGGCTACCGTATGGAGTAATGGAGAGACAATAGAAGGAGACGATGTTACTTACCTCGACTGATCACTTTGCTCTCAACCCACCACTCACCGATTACCGTGAAGAGGAAGGCCAAGGTGTTCACGATGGGCACGGTCAAGCTCAGCTCTACAGGGATGCGTGCGCGCATGCCAAGCGTCAGCCTTGAACGAATGGGGATGCGTAGGGGGTGTTGTAGCATTGGGTGGGACGTCAAGTGGATCGTGGGGAGGGAGACAGGCTGGTGGGTGATTTCTCTCACACCCCCCCTTTATTTTCTTTCTCCACCGCCTCATGCGTCACCAGAGGTTACACGAGTCAGATACAAGGAAGGGAAGAAAAGACGTACCGGCCTGGCCAATGAGCAGGAAGAACCACACGCTGCCGGTCAGGTTGATGAGCAGAGGCACGGCATAGCGTGGGTTTCGCAGCAGGTCGACGACGGAAAAGAAGGCGCCGTACAGGCGGCGACGCACGGCGCTGGTGCGGATGGACTCGCGTTGCAGCAGCGGGTGGGGTGCCGGGTGGTGATCTCGAGCGGCGCGGCGCAGAAAAGGCGTGGTGAAGCCCCAGGCGAGGCCAACGAGCAGGAAGCCGATCACATAGTTGATGACAGGCGGCTGAGTCGGCAAGGCAGCGGGAGGCGGCAGGACGGAGGACGCAGGTGACGGCGAGGGGGAGGTGAGAGAGGCGAGAGATGTGAGAGAGGGCTCCGACTCCATGATTGGCTGTGGTTGCAAGACGGATGGTGCAACGGCTGACGAGGCTGCGTGGTGTGGTGTAGGAGAAGGGAAAATCCGGAGGGAAAATCAGGAACAAAAATGCAGAAGCCCGAAGCCCCAGATTGGGAGCAGCCACGGCTGGTTGGCTGCTGCGGCTCGCGGGTAAACGGCCTAGCTAGCGCCAACAGCTAGGGGGGTGGCGCCTACGAGTAAGAATAGAGTGGTACCTGAAGTGGCTCGTTTTGGCGGGGCTGTTTGCGGCTGCACAGACAGTCTGACAAATGCATATCGGTTGCGAGTGCTACTGCTCGTATGTATGGGGCAAGCTACTGACATCGTATGAGTGCGCAGCCTGCGGCTCACAATCACAAGAGCACGGTATCGTGCGCCTACCACCCCCCCGAGGCCGTGCCGATCTTACGTGGACGGAGTTCTCCGCGCGCTGTTCTCGACCGCCAGGACCGCTTTTTTGCAGCCGCACGTTCTGCTCTGGCCGTGTATAGGCCTTGATTGGCTCCCTCCAAAACAGCGCACGCTAGCCGCAAGCATCGCGAAATTCTTCTCTCACGACTCACCCCTTCCCCCCTGCAGCTGGCTCAACTGCCGGCTCGCGAGTGGGCATCAGATCGGCAACCTAATTTTTTTTCCTTCCTTTTTTCAGCTGTCACGACCCTCCTCTACGAGTAGCGGCGCCGGCGCCGGCGACATGGAGGCTTATGAGGCCAGCCGCAAGAGGCAGCCGACGGGACAGCCATGGGCTGCTCTCGGGCTTCGTGCTCGCTACCGGCTCACAAACTGCTCGATATACTCCGGCCCCCTTCGTCCTCTCTCGCTCTCGTCTGTTCCTGTCGACAAGCAAGAAGAACGACCGGGTGGAGTTGGCTGGCAGCGGCTGTGAGGTATGTATCTTACTATGTAATACGAGTCGATACGATACACTGATCTTATCGACAGCACTGTGGGACCTGCTGGCAGAGTTGCAGTGCAGCGGTTCCCGTCCCCGGAATACAACAATCGTCTACCAAGTGGTGACACCACGGGTCGATCAATTCTGGAGCCGGCCTGGAAGACGTGATCTGCGACGGGCGCCAGTGTGGCGGGTGGGTTTATCTCTATACATCAGCAAGTAAGACACGGGCGGTCTTTGTTATTCTGCTGCCTGGTCGCATCTTCAGCGTGACGAGTCTTTGGAATGTTGGTTTCAAGTGAATGTCTGATGGCCGAGTTTTAGTGCACAGTCGCCACCGTTCTGCCCAGCAACGGCCGCAAAAGTGGGAAGGAAAAACAAACAGGTTACTAAAACAGGGACTGCTGACGTTGCGGTCGCGTATTCCGAACCAGATGCCAGGATTGCCTCTTTATAAAGGCATTTGCATGCTCCGTACTCCGTTCTCGTGGCCCGAACTCCGTACAGATTGACCCCCTGTTATTTGCGTACCACCGGTTGCACTGTAATTGCCCTTTGTTTCAGCACAACCCACAGGCTATTTGCAGGGCTGGGGCCGGCTGTCAAATCCTGCTTCGGGCTGTCTTGGCAGCCAGCCCCTCCTCTTGGTCCTGCCAGCCACCGCGAATTCGTATGCAACGCGAGTTATGTCAGCGGCCGACCCCACCAGCCCCCCCCAAAAGCTGTTGTCTGCGGCCAATTAAATAGCCAATTCCAGCCCCAAACCACCGCAGCTTGCCGCACTTAGCTTGACCAAAGGCCCTGTCTGTTGCTTGGGGATGTCAACAAAGCCTTCTTCGCCAGTCATTCTCTTTGTCGTCCCTCTCTTGCACTTCCTTTTTGCTTCCTGCCGTCTCACCTCCCGTCTCCTCGGCTGCATCGCTGTCCCGCACGTACACCCGTACCCGCCCTCTCGTCTGTCGCTCATTTGCCCACGTTACTGCCACATTTCGTTCTGTCTTGCTGTCCGGACAACTCGACACCTTGACAACTGGCACCAGCTGCTCTCTGGCCGAACCGACACACCGCGTGCACAGCCAACTGCCGGCCCCATACTTATCGACCTTACCGCTGTCTCCCAGACGGCTCCATGACATCGATCCCTTAACACAGTCGGCTCAGCATCATGTCTGCCAAGTCCAAGATCAATCCCCTCAATGGGCAGCATACGGCTGGCATCTTCTCCGACCCGAGTATTGATGGGCCGCAGATTGGCACCCTCGTACTTGTTGTCGACCGGGCCAAGAATCTGCCCAACCGGAAGACCATTGGCAAGCAGGACCCGTACTGTGCTGCCCGTCTGGGCAAGGAGGCCCGGAAGACGGCCACGGACATTCGTGGCGGACAGACGCCGAAATGGTAGGCCGAGCAGCCGGAAGAGCGGGTGTGAAGCAGACCTGGCTGACAGTATGACGTGTTCACAGGGACCAAGAGCTACGCTTCATCGTGCACGACTCCCCCGACTATTACCAGCTCAAGATCTCCATCTTTAGCGACGACAAGAAGACGGAGCTGATTGGCGAGAACTGGGTTGATCTGCGCGATATCATTGTCCCGGGCGGTGGCCAGAGTGACCAATGGCACACGCTCAACTACCGCGGCAAGTACGCGGGTGAGCTCCGGATGGAGATTACGTTCTATGACAGCCGCTCGAAGCCAGAGAAGCCAGCCGCACCGGTATCGACGGCCTCGTCCCAGCTGGCGGCACCAGCAATGATAGCCGCCGTCTCTATCGCAGGGCCTGCGCCCACGTCCAGCAGCTCGCTGAGTGGTCCGAGAGCACGGCCGGAGATGAACGGGCCATCACGGGGAGTTCCAAAGCGGCGACCACTCCCATCAGACCCGGTCACGGGCCAGGCTCCACCTCCGCCTCCCGAACCAGCGCCACAGCCTGCACAACTGCCTGTGGCGGTGCCACAACCGGCCGTGGCCGTGGCACAGCTCCCCGACGCCTCACAGACACCGCCGCGTCAGCCGAACCCCCCGGCAGCATATACTCCCAACCAGCTATCTCAGCCTCCGGTCCAGTACATCACTCCTCCACAGCCTTCTCCCTACCAACATCAACACCAAGAGTATCGTGACCAGGGTCCGTACGGCTCTGCCGTTGCCAATGGCCCGGCAGCAGACAGCGGCTATGAGAGCACGCCGCCGGATGGTCACCAGCATCAATCCTACCAGCGCTACCAGCATCACCATGCACAGTCGCTGGACCGCTACCAGGCACCATCTCATTACGGCAGCCGCGACTTTGGCGGTGATGTGCGAGACCAGCAACCATACGACAGCCGTTTTGACAACGCGCCTATTCCCGTCTCAGCACCGCCTGTGTCTGCTGCATACGAGGAGCCTAACATGGTGGCCCCCGTCGACGATCGACCACCGCCTCCTCCCGTGCACAGAAGCAGGAACAACAGCAGCGGTGCGGTGGAATCCGGATATCGCAGCAGCTTCAGCTCGTCTACCGTGAAAGGAACGCCCCCTCAGACGATCCGCCACGACGTGCTGCGCAACGAGGCCCATCGGCACTCCATATCGTCGGCCTATCCGGGCCGTCCGATCTACCGGCCAATTGAGTCTGGCGCATCGCCCACTGTTTCCACGGCAGTGTCGCCAGTCGACAGACCGACCTACGGCTCACCTGCCGCGGATCCCTTCTACCAGCCATCGCCACCTCGCCATCGGACCTACGACTCTGCCTATGAGGCGCAGCCGTACTCGAGCGAAGAGGTGAACAACGCGGTGGGCCCCCTCGTGCCGGCGTCGTTTCAGCAGAACACATCTCGCCAGCAGCCGCAGCAGCCACAGCAGCCACAGCAGCCACAGCAGCCACAGCAGCCACAGCAGCCACAGCAGCCACATCAGCAGTCGGGCTACGACTACGCAGAGCCCGACTACAATCACAACAAGGTCCCCAGCCCAGCACCTCTCAGCCTGGCTAGTCACCGTGGCGCCAGCCCGGCAGCAGCTGCGGCTTCAAGCTACGCACCGTCCACGCCTACACACTATCGGAACGGCGAGTCGACGAGCTTTGCGCGATCTGTGTCGCCTTCGCCAATGCAGCTGCGAGACAACCGGACGAGTCCGGCACCGCCTCCTGGGTCGGGGTACAAGTCGTATGACGCACCGGCGGCCGAGGAGCGGTATCAGGGCTACCACAGCGACCTGGATGGCACCCAGCACGAAGATGACATGGCCTCCGGCATCGACTCGTTTGAAGTCATGCCGGTTCCGGCCTCTCTGGTGCCGGGAGTCGATCCCGGACTTGCACTGGAGCTTCGATCTCGTATCCACCAGGAGGACCGGCGCACCGACCAGCGTCGCTACACGATCCAGCAACAGCCGATAGAGACACCTCCTCGCGGGAGACCAATGATTGCTCGGGCGTCCAGCTTTGGTCAGGAGGATGCTGCCCAGATGTACACTCCGCCACAAGGGACTTTCAACGAGGGGGGATACGGCGGTCGGACATACGATGCGCCACAACAGGCGCGGTCGAGGTTCGAGCGAAGTCCAGGGCCGTACTCGTCAGGAGCGCCGTTGCCGGCGCCACCGGTGCCAGCAGCACACTCGCCGAACCCGCGCCACACGATCAAGCGCAAGTCTGTCAGTCCTGCACCGCCGCCGGCGCCAGCGAGCGGGACGGAGAGTCGCCGGCTTTCCGGCATCCCGTTTGGCCCCGACTCATATGACGAGCTCAACCCGACGGTGGCGACGACGGTCGACCCAGGGCGTCCGGATTTCAATGAGGTCACAGGCAAGATCGTGTCGTACGACGGCCGCGAGATCGACCCGTCCGACCACCTGCCGATGAACACGTGGGCGCCCGAGCCCGAGGCAAAGCCGACGAAGCCGACGGGCGCGGCTGGGACGTCGTCCTCGGAGGCGGCGGTGCCGTCAGGACGGCGGCAACTGCGGATTGCTGGCCGACCGCAACCGGCAGCCGGCGCCTCAGGCATTACCTTTAGCTCGGGAAACAATGCCCCGGTGGCGCCGGCGGCACGGAACCGGCTGCAGAAGAAGACCAGCCGGCAGAGCACGCCGGCAGCGCCGACGGCCAGCAGCAGCATGGCCATGACTATCTCGTCTCACTCACAGAACGCGAGCCCGCTGGCGCCGCTGTCCCATCCGCGCCAACAAGACAACTTCACCCCGCCACGAGGGCTGCCGCGAGCAAACACGTTTGATGGGGCTAGCGAGAACCATGCCCCGGGCATGGCCTTGTATGGCGGCAGTCCGGGCAGAGGCGGCTTTGGGGCACCGGCTCCTCCGATCCCCGCCAAGGTGCCCATGGGAGGCGGCAGCCTTGTGGGCTACGGCGGTGGCGGGTACAGAGGCACCGGCAGCAACGACCGGGACAGGAGCCCGGCGATGAGCGGCGCATTGCCGATGCCGCTGCCAGAGTCACGTGCCTTGCCTTGGGAACCGCATTCCACAGGGCCATCGGGCCACATGGGCGAGGTCGCTCTGATGGAAGAGATGAGCCGGATCGACCTAGGGAGCGGACGAGCCCGGAGGCACCATGGCCGTCATTACTAGGGGACGGGATGGTGTGATCTCTTGTGTATATTACAGGGTGAGGACAGAATTGGGTATTTGGGCATTAAGCGGCCATTTTTGGGCGTTGGGCCGACAATTTTGGCCGTTTACTTTCTGGCTTGTTTCTGTATGTTTCTGGGATTAGTTTAGGACGGCGGTGGCAATGTTTGATCTGTTCAAGGCACACGGTAGGGATTTGTTCATCTCAAAGCACACGTCGATAGGTCTATCAAGAACAAGAGGCCAGCGAGTACCACTCTTCTGCCAAGCCAGACCGAGCACACTGTCAGTAGAGGCCGAGATATGTGGCGCGCAGACGCATGCGCAGATGGTCGTCGGCCGTGAGGACCTCGTCGGCGATGCAGTTGTCGGCGGCAGTGTTCTGGGCCTGAGCGGCGGCGACGGCGCGGGCGACGCGCAGGCTGGGCACGGGGGTGAGCGAGCTGGCGCGGGCGGGATGGCAGAAGAAGGCGATGGAGTAGCGGGGGCCAGCCTTGTCGGACTCGGGGGCGACCGGCAAGGCCACGCGATGGACGGTGCTGCGGAGAAGGCCGCCGGTCCAGTAGGCCAGCAGGTCGCCGATGTTGACGAGGATGGGCGGCGCAGCATCGGCGTCGGTGCCGGCCGGCGTCACGGGCACCGGCTCCCAAACGTCGGGCTGCCGCGAGATCTCCAGTCCGGCCTGGCCGGCCAGCCGGAAGAGCAGCGTCATGGAGCCGTAGTCAGAGTGGGCGCCGGCCCGCACGGCGTCCGGGTCGCCTGCCTGTCGCGGAGGGTAGTACAGCAGCCGCAGCGTGCTGTCGGAGGCGCCGGCCTCGCGCCGGTGGGCGGCCGTGAAGAAGTCGGGCGGGCTGACCTGGGAGGGTGAATATTGGCAACACTGCTTAGTCAGCACAAGGAGGCACGCACCTCGAGGCCGATGCCGAGCAGGTCGTTGAGCGTCAGGCACAGGTCGAAGCAGCGGTCGAAGAAGGCGGCCAGGCGGGGCTGGTCGTCGGCCAGGGCGGCCGGGACGGGCTGCTGGGCGCGGCCGTCGAGAAACTCGCCAAAGTTGAAGGCTCTAGGACGGGTCAGAACGAGGCCCAGGAATGGCTGGAAAGACGGGGGAGCACGTACTCTTTGGCATCGCCAGCCTGGCCGGCGCACGTTAGCATTTGGCATTCCTATCGCCCTACGGGTGCACCCTGACGCACCTTTTGGTTCTTGGGATCTAGCGTCTCGACCCGCTCGGCAACCCAGCCCCGATTGTTCGTGCTGAGCCGCGACGGCTCCTTCTCGGCTGCCGGCAGGGCAAAGAGCTTCCGCGACTGGAGGGGGTCAGCACGCCGGCCGGTGGCAGCCGGAGGGGACGCTTCTCACAATGGCAAAGGCCTCGTCGACGGCCGCAACCGGGATCTCGCGGCCTGTGTTGCGAATGTAGACAAAGCCGTGCTCGACGGCAGCGTCGACGAGTTTTCGGGCCACGGCCTCGCGATCGGTCGCCGAACCGGCGGCGCCGGCGAGATCAATCACGGGAATGTGTGCAGGGGCAGCCATGTCTGAGCTGGGTCGGTTCGGCGTGCGGCAGATGCGTTTGCTGTTTGCGGTCGGCGGCTTGCTGTTTGCTGCTGTACGGAGTACTGTATATTAGACAAGATGCCTCTAGATCGTTCGGCCGCCTCCGACCGGCGAGATAAACCCGCTGTTGCGTACCATGTCCGACCTCAGGCTGCACGGCTACGTCCAACCGCGATACAGGCCGAGCCTCGCATGAGAATCACCCTCGTCGCATTCTCCCTCGACTCGCCGCTCCTCGAACAGAGTCCAGCGTGCAGACGGCCTGGGCGACAGATCGCATAGTTGCATATACAAACATGCAATAATCGCGGACACAAACAATACTCGTACTTGCACGCTCAAGCACGTGACGCGACACGCAACGTGCGCCTGCCCTGTGACAAGCATCATCGCAGTATGCCGTGCATTGAGACGCGCCACCCAGGCGCACTGCCCTGGAGATCCAGCCCCAAAATCACCACTTTGTCCAGTCATCTCGTAATATTTTTCTTGGCTTCACTCTTTTTTCTAGCCAACCAACGCATGCTTTTCGCCTCGCCGAAACGACCTGTCATGGTGACTTGTTCTTTGCATCATGCCTGACTCGTCCAGCTCTTTCAACGCGATCCATCCCTGACTTCTGAGCTTTTGAGCTTTTGAGCCTTCCATTTCCATCTCCGTCCTCCCTCATCTCTGCCGACCCCTGCCTTCTCCCTTTTCTGTGGCGGCCTCCTCCCGTCTTCTCTCGCCCGCCTTTTACTTTTCTCGATTCCATCACCGTTTTCTCCGATACATCTCACCTGCTGTCTCATCCAGCTTCCTGCCGCAGCCTGCAGCCTCCTGCAGCCTTCTTGGGCCGATTACCGGTCGCCTCGACACGACCAAGCGACAGCTTCCTCTCATCGCCAATGGCTTCACCCAGCTCCGCTGCCGGCTTCTCGGAAGGCGAGCAGCCGACGCCATCGCCTCACCACCTCGACAAGTCCTTTATGACCAACGCGAACGCCAGCATGACGGAAGACGAAGACACCATGACGGCCCACCAGGCCCGACGCTATACAGAGACGCCGGATCCGTCGGAGCGGCACGGCGGCCGCGGAAGCGGCGGTGGTGGCGGTGGACGCAGCCGGGGGGCCAGAGACTCGGCCGTCGGCAGCGTCAATGGCGGCAGCGTCAACGGCGGCCTCTTCAAGGACCCCAGTGCCATCGGCAAGATCCGCCACCTCAAGAAGGAGGACGGCGAGCCGCTCTGGCGCTACGACATCCAGTACGACTTTTTGCGCGCCGTCTTTGACGACGAGCGCGAGGTCTTTACCAACAGCTACGACTCCTCGATGCCCAGCAAGCAGTGCTTTGCCGATCTCTACATCGACACGATGGCGCGCAGCAGCAAGACGAGCAAGATCCTGCACGACAAGCTGCTGAGCGACCGCAACGCCGCCAAGAGCATGGCCATGGTCTGTCTGCTGGTCAACATTGGCCGCATGAACACGACGTTGAACTGTAGGTCATCTTTTGGTCTTGCTGTTTTTTTCTGCCTTTTTGCCTTTTTGCCTTCTGCCTTCTGCCTTCTGCCTTCTGCTCGTTTGCTCGTCTCCTCTTCTATCAGGCCCTGACTATCTGCAGTCTTCCCCGAAATGCGCGCCCAGCTTCGCACCTACCACGCCATCCCTTCGCTCCAGGTCCAGCAGGACGCACATGCCTACAAGCAGCTGCAGGACGCCCCCCGCCTCAAGTCGATCCTCAAGGGCGGCTCGGAGGATCGTGCTGAGCCGCGCACGCTGGAAAAGCTCAAGGAGCAGGATGTGCCGCGAACGAACCCCGTCAACCTCATCTTCCTCATCTGCCACAGCGCCGCCAAGGTGGCCGAGCTGCACTTCCCGCCCGGCCGCGAGTTCCACGACCTGATCATGCGCACGAACCTGTCGAGCAAGTCGCGTGCGGCCGCCTTCCTGTGGATCATGTGGTTCTACCTCGAGTCCGACTTCACCGAAGAGGGCTGCGAGGAGAATCCGTTTGGGGCCGGCGTCGACTATGGCGTCGATGTGGCCAACCAGGGCGTGCCGATGCTGGAAGAACTGACGCCCGAAGAAGAGGGACGCGAGAACCAGGACACGGCCGAGGAGCGCGAGTTTGGCATCGCCAAGAAAAACCAGCGGTCGGCCATCCTGCGGGACGAGCAGCTGTTCACGGACTCACCGCCGGTCAAGCGAAGCTCACGCACATCAGCACGACCGTCTGCCGTTGTCGCCGTGGCAAAAGAGCTATCTGCAGCGCCCGACGGCGAGCGTCCGGGTCCGCCGGCGATCCTGCCGCGCATCCGGCCATCGAAGCACGACAGCGACGTTGAGAGCACGCGCTCGACGCCGCCTCCACGGTCGCTGAACCGCTCGTTTGGCCCCGGCGGACCCGGTGGCAGCACAGCGTCTCGGCGAGCCGGCCCGCTAAAGTACCAGATCATCGAGGGATCGTCACCGGCCCGCCAGCCACCACTGCTGCAACAGATGCACCAGCAGCAGCAGCAGCTACTGCGCAAGCGCGGCAGCAGACCGTCGCAAAAGGCCGGCGGACGGATGCCGGACGTGGACGACGAGGATGCCGACGAGGGCGCGAACACGCCGGCTCCCACGGGCGGCCGCAAGCCGCGGCCGCCGACGGCACACCAGATCGCCGTGGAGAACAACCGGAAGCAGCGGATAGAGTACCTCCTGTCGCGCGGCATGCAGCGCAAGCACCACCGATCGCGCAAGGGCCGGCGCACGGACGGGGCCATCGTGCGGGCATACCGGCGGCTGCAGCAGGTCGACGACCCGTTCGAGGACAGCGAGAGCGAGGACAACGTGGCCTGGAACCGCGGCATCTTCTCCTTCCAGCCGGGCGCGCCGCAGACCAAGGTGACGGGCGACGCGTTCCGGGAGCGCGGCTTTGGCGGCATCGTGCTGCTCAACGACGAGCAGGACGACTTTGGCGAGGAGGTGTCGGCCTACTCGGCCGCCATCCGCCGGGCAGCGCGCCGGATGAACCGGTGGGAGGAGGCCAAGAGCACGGCCGTCGTGGCGCCCGTGAAGCGGCAGCGCGTGCACGTGACCCCCGACGACGACTATCCCGATCCCAACGAGACCGAAGAGGAGATGGACCTGGACGGCGATCATCTGGACATGTCGCTGCTCGAGGTGCCGCAGCTGCCGCCGCCAACAGCGATGGCATCGTCGGCCAAGCGGCGCCGGACAGCCGGCGCAGGACCGGGGACTGGCGGCATTGGTGGCACGCCGAGCGGCCGTGCAAAGGCCAGCAGCAGCAGGGCCGCCGGCAAGGCAGCCGGCAGCGGCACAGCTACGGCCAACGGGCGACGTCGGCGGCCTGCGGCAGCAGGGCCGGTGTCGGTGACAAACGACGACGACGCGGCAGCAGCAGCAGCAACAGTGACAGCTTCCTCCTCTACGGCAGCAGCAGCAGCAGTGGCGACAGAGGCCGGCATCGAGGGTGACGATGCGGACGCGAAGCCACGGGCAGCCGGCGAGGACAATGAGGACAACGAGGAGGAGCTCAACGACGTGGACAAGACGCTGTTGGGAATGGGCGACCGAGAGAGCGACTCGGACTGAGTCGGTCTCGGATATCTCCTCAGGAACCTCTTTTCCTCTTCTTTCCTTTTTTTATCACTTCCCTTTTTATCCCTTCTTCCCCTTTTCTTTTTGCCACCCGCTTCACTGTCCTGCCATTCTGTTTCATAATAGTGCTGCTGCCATGCCCAGCCTCTCCTTCTGGGCATGGCCGGCTTCCAGATGTCTTATTATTTGTTCGGTTGGTGCAGCTTGGGTTTCTGACGCTTGTCATGCTACTTTGTAAGGAATCACACACACGGTCAGGTAGAGGGAATGGGCAGACAAGTCCATGTTAGTATTGTGTAGTAGAAAATTCGGGTTGATTTAAGATGTCTTACCCTTCTACAGTGTGTGCCGTATTAGGCCGTTTTACAGCGACGGACATGGCCACAGCCGCTACGAGCGAGTAGTATTAGCGCGTGGCAGCCCGCTGGCTGTCGCCTTCCTATAATGGTGCAGCCCGGAAAGGAGAGTCCCCACATGGCCGTTTGGGCACCGTATCTTTCCCCTCCACTTTACGGAGCACTGCTCTTAATAAGTCCAGCGGTGTGCCATCTGTCAGCAGACGGCTTTATCATCCCGCCACAGAAACAGGGCGCGGAAACCGGGAATTACGCAAAAGTCCTCTGAACCACGTGCTGCCAATCTCTGTGAAATCCCGACTGTCTCCCCGGAAACAGGAATCTGGGCCCCTAGCATCGATTGGCCTTTTCCGTGCCGAATGCTTGGTCTCTTGGCTGGCAGATTGACACAAGTCTTTTTTTTTGGAGCCTGTCAGCCTGTTCAACCGTACGATACGTCGTACTCCGTACGAGATCTCGGTACGGACATTTTGCCCACCGCAAATGACTCATCCAGCCATCCAGGAAGAAAGTCTCCGTTAGCTGTTAGGGGGCGAATCGGCAAGACACAAATTTCGCGTCTGCCTGTCGGCTCCGCCTGCACCTCTCGGCACCTTAATCGCCGTGTCCGGTGACAAGCTGCTGCATCGGGTTTAAGTGCCATCCCTAGATATCACACCAAGAAAAAGCTACTTATAGGATACGACGCCCCGTGCGGCAGCCCCAATTAACGGCTCTTCTTATCTGCCCGTCGTATCATTTTGTTTTGCTGGCTTTTGCTGGCGTTTTGTTAGTTTAGCAGTGTCGGCCAGCAACGTCTGTATGGACAGAGCGTAGCCCTGACCGGTTTTGCTTGTGCCTGCTCTCCCTGTAGATAGTCGCCATGGGGGACGACCGCGAGCACGAGGTGGAGATGAACGAGAGCCCGGATCCCATCGCCAAGGCGGCCCTGCCCAGCACGGGCGAAGACGTGATGAGCGAAAAAGAGGTCGTCGTCGGCGCCATGGAGCATGGCTCCGACCTGGACGACGACGAGGTCAGCCGCGAGCAGACAATCCAGCGCCAGGAGCTGGATCGCACCCGGAGCGCAGCCACCGAAGCCAGCGCTGCCAGTGCCGCCACGTCGGCCCCCGAGACCACGCCGCCATCCTGGACCCGGAAGTTCAACCCTCTGCGTTGGGGCTCCGTGCCGCCTGTCCCGGCCGAACGAGTCGAATGTCCCGAGGCCACGGCCAATTTCTTCAGCCGCCTGAGCTTCCACTGGCAGAGCAGCATGATGAGGGTGAGCCGACCCCCGAGCCTGAGCGTGCAGGCTTAGCCTCGTCTCGTCGTTCGTGCTGACGGCATGTGCATAGGTCGGATACAAACGCCCGCTCGAGAAGAACGACATCTGGCTGGTGAACCACAACCGTGCGGTCAAGCCCATGTCCGAGCGCGTCCGCCAGTCGTTTGAGCGTCGCGTGGCCAACGGCGACAAGCATCCCCTCCTCTGGGCCCTCAACGAGGCCTTCTTCGTCGAGTTCTGGCTGGGCGGCCTCTTCCAGCTGTCCTCCACCATCTTCCAGGTCCTCTCGCCCTTCGTCCTGCGCTACCTCATCAAGTTCGCCACCAAGGCCTACAAGGCCAACCATGACGGAGGTCCGGCTCCTCACATCGGCCACGGCATCGGCCTCGTCTTCGGCATCACCATCATGCAGATCTTCCAGAGCCTGGGCACGAACCACTTCATCTTCCGCGGCATGATGATCGGCGGTCAGGTTCGCGCCACCCTCATCAACCTTATCTATGAGAAGAGTATGGTCATCTCTGCTCGTGCCAAGGCTGGCGGTGTCGCCTCGACGCCCGAGGCCAACGCTGCCGGAGAAAAGGCCGGACCGGCCAATGCTGAAGCCAAGTCCAAGGACAAAGAGAGCGCTCTGGCCGTGTCGGCCGACGGCGTCGGATGGGGCAACGGCCGCGTCGTCAATCTGATGGGCGTCGACACCTATCGCGTAGACCAGGCCTGCGGTCTGTTCCACATCATCTGGGCCGCCCCCCTCTCTTGCCTCATCACGCTCGCCCTGCTCCTGGTCAACCTGACCTACTCGGCGCTGGCTGGCTTTGCCCTGCTCATCATCGGCATCCCCCTGCTCACCCGCGCCATGAGGAGTCTCTTTGTGCGCCGTAAGCAGATCAACCGCGTCACCGACCAGCGCGTCTCTCTCACCCAGGAGATCCTCTCGTCTGTCCGCTTCGTCAAGTACTTCGGCTGGGAGAGCTCCTTTCTCGCTCGCCTGGAAGAATACCGCGCCACCGAGATCAGGATGATCCAGCTGCTGCTCTCCATCCGCAATGCCATCATGGCCATCAGCCTCGCCCTTCCCATTTTCGCCTCCATGCTCGCCTTCATCACCTACTCGCTGACCCAACACGGCCTGGAAGCTGCCAGCGTCTTCTCGTCGCTGGCCCTGTTCAACGGCCTGCGCATGCCGCTCAATATGCTGCCGCTCGTCCTGGGCCAGGTCACCGACGCCTGGAACTCGCTGAAGCGGATCCAGGAATACCTGCTGGCCGAAGAGCGGGAAGACGAAGCCGAGCTGAATGCCGACGGCCCCAACACCGTCGAGGTGCACGATGCCAGCTTCACCTGGGAACGGACGCCGACGCAGGAGACCGACGATGCAGGCGGCAAGAAGGCTCCCAAGAAGGAGGCCACCAAGCAGCCTGCCACGGAGACCGTGCTGCCTCTCTCAGACGGCAGTGCTGGCGACACAGCCAGCACTCTGGTCGAAGAGCGGGAGCCGTTCAAGCTGCACGACCTCGACTTTACCATTGGCCGCAGCGAGCTCGTTGCCGTCATCGGGTCGGTAGGTAGCGGAAAGACGTCGCTGCTGGCCGCGCTGGCCGGCGACATGCGCAAGACCAAGGGCGACGTCGTTCTCGGGGGCACCCGTGCCTTTTGTCCGCAGTATGCCTGGATCCAGAACACCACTCTGCGCAACAACATCGTTTTCGGCAAAGACATGGACCAGAAGCGCTACCGCGAGGTTATCAAAGCGTAAGTGCGAGCTCTCGGCTCTCCGTTTGTGCATTGATGCTGACTTGACCCTCGCAGCTGTGCGCTCCAGCCGGATCTGGACATGCTGCCGTCGGGAGATGCCACCGAGATTGGCGAGCGCGGCATCACCATCTCGGGCGGCCAGAAGCAGCGGCTGAACATTGCGCGGGCCATCTACTTCGACGCCGACATCGTTCTCATGGACGACCCGCTCAGCGCCGTGGATGCACACGTGGGTCGACACATTTTCGACAACGCCATTCTCGGCCTGCTCAAGGACAAGTGCAGGATCCTGGCCACGCACCAGCTGTGGGTTCTCAACCGCTGCGACCGCATCATCTGGATGGAGGGCGGAAAGATCCAGGCCGTCGACACGTTCCCCAACCTGATGCGCGATCACGCAGGCTTCCAGCAGATGATGGAGTCGACGGCTGTCGAGGACGAGGACGAGTCTGCCGCCACGCCTGCGACCAAAGAGGCCGATCCGGAAACCAAGAAGAAGTCAAAGGCCAAGGGCCTCATGCAGCAAGAAGAGCGAGCCGTGGCCAGCGTGCCCTGGTCGGCCTACACCGACTATCTGCGCGAGTCCGGCTCGCTTCTCAACGGCCTCGTCATCTTCCTCTTGCTCATTCTCGCACAGGGATCCAACATCACCACGTCGCTCTGGCTCTCGTACTGGACGTCGCGCAGGTTCGATCTCTCGACGGGCGCGTACATCGGAATCTATGCCGCTCTCGGCGCCGCCCAGGCGAGCTTGGTGTTTGCCTTTATGGTGTCCATCTCCATCTGCGGCACGGCAGCCTCCAAGGCCATGCTGCGGCGAGCCATCACGCGGGTGCTGCGAGCGCCCATGTCCTTCTTCGACACGACGCCGCTCGGCCGCATCACGAACCGCTTCAGCCGAGACGTCGACGTCATGGACAACTCGCTGACCGATGCCATCCGCATATATTTTTTCAGCGTCGGCAACATCATTGCCGTCTTTGCCCTCATCATTGCGTACTTTCACTACTTTGCCATCGCCCTGGGCCCGTTGTTCATCATCTTCCTCCTGGCCACGTCCTACTACCGGCAGTCGGCGCGCGAGATCAAGCGGTATGAGGCGGTGCTGCGCTCACACGTCTTTGCCAAGTTTGGCGAGGGCCTGAGCGGCGTTTCCAGCATCCGGGCGTATGGTCTGCGCGACCGGTTTGTCACCGACCTCCACGAAGCCATCGACGACATGAATAGCGCCTACTACCTGACCTTTAGCAACCAGCGGTGGCTGTCTCTGCGGCTCGACGGCATTGGCAACCTGCTTGTCTTCACGGTGGGCATCCTTGTCGTCACGTCGCGCTTCAACGTGTCGCCGTCCATTGCTGGCCTGGTGCTGTCGTACATCCTGTCCATTGTGCAGATGATCCAGTTCACGGTGCGCCAGCTGGCCGAGGTGGAAAACGGCATGAACGCGGTCGAGCGGCTGCAGTATTATGGCCGGGAGCTGGAGGAGGAGGCGCCGGCACACACTGTCGAGGTGCGCAAGAGCTGGCCGGAGAAGGGCGAGATCGTGTTTGACGACGTCAAGATGCGCTACCGCGCAGGCCTGCCGCTCGTGCTCCAAGGCCTGAGCATGCATGTGCAGGGTGGCGAGCGGATCGGCATCGTCGGCCGGACGGGAGCGGGCAAGTCGAGCATCATGTCGACGCTCTTCCGGCTGGTGGAGATATCGGGTGGCCACATCACGATTGACGGCATCGACATCTCGACCATTGGCCTGAGTGACCTGCGGTCGCGCCTGGCCATCATCCCCCAGGATCCGACGCTGTTCCGGGGCACGGTTCGGAGCAATCTCGACCCGTTCAACGAGCACACCGACCTGGAGCTCTGGGAGGCACTGCGCCAGGCCGATCTCGTCTCAGACGAGGCGGCGGAACAGGCAACCGCCGACATCAACGAGCCTGGCAGTGGCGGCGAGACACGAGACTCGGGGCGCATTCAGCTGGACAGCGTGGTCGAGGAGGACGGCCTGAACTTCTCGCTCGGCCAGCGGCAGCTGATGGCCTTGGGCCGTGCCCTTGTGCGTGGAAGCCAGATTATTGTGTGTGACGAGGCCACGTCGTCAGTCGACATGGAGACAGACGACAAGATTCAGCAGACCATTGCGGCCGGGTTCCGAGGCAAGACCCTGCTCTGCATTGCCCATCGGCTGCGGACAATCGTGGGGTACGACCGCATCTGTGTGATGGACCAGGGTCGCATTGCCGAGCTGGACAGCCCATCGGTCTTGTGGCAGAAGGAGGGCGGCATCTTTCGGAGCATGTGCGAGCGGAGCGGCATCCGAGAAGAAGATATCCGACAGGCTCAGAACAAGCTGGAGAGTTATGTGGCCAGTCAGGCGGGCAAGCAGAAGGACCTGTCCGTTTGAATAAGAATACAGGATATTCTGTCATGTTGGCACATCTCATCGTCTAACTAGTTAGTTAGTCACAAAAGCAATGATTTATAATGTGGACATGCAAACGAACTCTCACATGCTGATGGGTGCGCGCTTCGACGAGAGTTGTGAATCTTGCAGAAGACAGCGAGCTCCAATGTATTCTGCAAAAGTGATTCTCGCGAGAGAACAAAGAGAGACATAGGCTAGACTCGAGACAGGGTAGGGAAGGCACGGCGGACGCTGCTGCCGTGTAAGACGGGAGGACAGGTGGCAGTGGCTGAGACAGCAGAAAAAAGCGCCAGCCAATAGGAGACGGACACTCGGCAAGTCGACCGAGATGCACGGAGAGCTGCGCATGTTTGAATAGGACACGTATTTCTGTAGCTAGGCGGAATACACATCTCATGTGGCGCTTTGCTATGATGGGCCAGGACGTGGAAACATTAAAATAATACAAGAAAACGATGCTTAACCTCCGGAGCGCGCGCAAGTAAACCAAGGGTCTGAGTCTGTCATGCTCATGGTGAAACCGTGTATGCTGCTGAAATATGCCAACCCGTTATATTTAAACCAGACAGATAGAAATCAAGACGGCGAGAAAGAGAGAACAAAGGTGGGAAGAGGGCCGAGAAGACGAGCCGCCACCGAGGCAAGCACACACACGCGCGTGGCTCAGAATGCGCGCTAGATCCGTCCCTGACCGGAGTGGCTGTACGAGCGGGTGTGTGACTGGTTTGACGGGAACAGGTCTGGGTTCTCGTCCAGGAGTTCGTCGAGGAAGGTACTGGGAGTGCGGCTGCCGACGGGTCCGTTCAGGCCACCCAGGCTGAGGGAGCTACCGCTCACGTTCTGGGTGCCAAAAGCGGGCGAGTCTGAGCGGAGGTTGGCCATGTTGATGGACGTGGAGCCGCCGTTGGGCGAGCCGCCGTTGCCGGCAGCATAGAATCCGGCCGGCAGCAGGCGGGAGTCGCGGTTGCTGGCCGTGGTGACGACGGCATTGTTGTGGCCGGTGCCACTAGGCGCCGTGGGCGAGAAGAAGAGGTTCGTCTGCGACGCCGTGGCCGATGGCGTGGGGCCGCGCTGGGAGCGACGCACGCCGCGTCCTGCGATGCCGGGCACGCTGTTGCTGGCGTGGTGGCCGCGATGGCTGCCGCCGCCCCGGACTCGTCCGCCCGCCAGGTTCACCGTCGAGTCGCGGTCCGAGTACTTGTAAAAGGCCGCCGGTGGAGGCAAAAAGGCCGACTTGTCGCTGGCCGACTGCTGGTCCATGGCTGCCCGCGCAATCGACCGGTGCAGCATGTAGCCCACGACTGCGCGCCAGATGAGCACGGCCAGGCCCAGGCCGCCCAGGATCGAGCCCACGGCGATGAACACGGTGCCGTCCGGCAGCGACGACTGTCTCATAAAGGGCGCGTTCGCTGTCGGCGGCACGCTGGCGGCCGGATACGTCGTCACGGCCGTGCCGCTGGCCGAGGAGGACGTGAGGGTCGGCATCGTGGCCGACGTCGTGCCTGTTTTCGTCGTGGCTGCCGTCGCCGTCGAGAGCGAGCCTGTGCCCGTGCCTGTGCCCGTGCCCGTTTCCGCGTCAGTCTCGGCATTCTCTGCGTCGGTGCCGGTTGCCTTCGTGATCGCTGCCGTCGTTGCGCCCGTGGCCGTGGTTTCTGCTTGGCTGGCCTGGACTGCCGACGTAGCTGCCGACGTGGCCGCATCGACGGCAGACACAAGAGAGACGGCCGCCAAGGCTGAGAGGAAAAGCATCCGCTTCAACGAGTGGCGTGGCCGTGCCATCTTCGTCGAGAGATGCAAGCAGTGTCGTAGGGTGATGATGCTGTGAAACAATGCCTGGGTGGGTTGTCGTGAGGTGAAGAGGACGATCTGACAGGGCCGTCGACAAGGGAGGATAAACAATGACGATTCGGAATCCCCCTCCAAAAAATGCTGATGGAAATGCTGGAATGTATTATATCTCGACGGCTCTCCAGAGACGAAACTGAAGGGCCGTTTGACTAGAGGAGCGGATGGCGACAAGGAAATAGACAATGCGCTGAGGAGAAAAATATCACGGGATAACGGCGTTTATGCGACGTGCGGAGGAGTCGAGGGGATATTAAATTCGATGCTGTCGTGGGAGAATGCTGGCTGAGCGAACAGGAACAGGGAACAGGGAGGGTCGGCTTGCCGTCCGTCAGGTTAAACCTCGTGTCCGTTTTAGCTCTGGATCACCCCAGTTACCTTGCGAGCTAGTGGCCATTCAGAGCGAACAGCTCGCTGTAGGATCTTCGTATTGCCAGATTTATTACTGCTACAGAGCACAAGGCCGTAAGATTCGTATATACGAGTGCGTAAGAGCAAGACAGAGTAGCGGACCGGTGTCCTCCTATTTCCCCTGCCTATCATTTCTTGCATTGCATCTGCCCCAGTTTATGGCTAAAAGTGTGTTTTAGGTTGCATCCGACAGAAAGACATCGAGTTGGAGTGTGTTTGTCCGGGAGACAATTTCCAAGGCTTTCCCGCACGGTGCTAGCTATAGTGGCCCCCGGCCAACAAATCCGTTTTGGAAACCGCAATGGACGACTCGAAACGGTGCGATATTACAGGCACTGTGCACAGAGTTGGCACAGTGATCTGAGAATACGGAGTTGCTCATGCATAGCCAAACCCACTAATCCCGTTCGATAAGATTGTGCGATAACACCTTATCGTGGCCAAAAAAATTAAGAATCCTCACTCGTCTCAATACTTTGACCAATTCTACCAGCATTATCCCGCCAGAATCGATTCAAAATGGGTGTCGCAAAGACGACAAGAAAGTTTGGGCTGGTCAGTTCTCTCCCCCTGTGGTTCCCGGAGAGAAAAGATCCGTTTTCTGACAATCCCCCCCTCGCGACAGGTGAAGCGCGTCATCGGCCAGAGAGATGCCCGCCTGAAGAAGAACAAGGACAAGGCCGAGCTCGGCAGCAAGAAGAAGGAGGCTGAGGAGGCCCCGGACCTGGTCCGCGAAATGTATGCAACAGTTTTCCCACCGCTATGTGGACGTGGAGGAAGGGGCCTTGGCCGGTGCTAACTGTCGTCACAGCCCACAACAGTCCGTCTCGCTCTTCCACATGGCCAACACAGCCATGGTTCCGCCATACCAGGTTCTCGTCGACACGGTTCGTCTCCTGCGCATCCTCTGCTCGCATCTCTTGAAGTGCCGACACTTGTTGACCCCTGGCTGCAGAACTTCCTCTCCCACACCGTCCAGCGCAAGCTGCCTCTATTGGAAACAATGGTGCGCCTCCTACTCCCCGATGCGCTTTCGAGGCCATGTATAGCTAACACGTGCCACTCCAGATGGACTGTCTCTATGCCACCTGCCGACCTATCCTGACCGACTGTGTCATGGCTGAGCTGGAAAAGCTAGGTCCCAAGTACCGTATCGCTCTCAAGATTGCCCGTGACGAGCGCTGGGAACGTGCCACCTGCACACACAAGGGGTATGGTGCTTCTTTTCTCTTTTCTCTCTTCTCGCAGTCGGATCGTGCTGTAAAAGGTCGACTTCCACTAACTTGTACGCCAGTGTCTATGCGGATGACTGCATCTTTGACAGAGTTGTTCGGCACCGGTATGTCTAATCTGCCTTCCCATCCCTCCTCTTTCGCTTCGTGCCAATGCTAATCTATCGCAGTGTTGTATGTTGTTCCCGGTCCTGAATCTCACCGAACATCGTCGTCAGATACTAACAGAGAGCAGTACATTGTGGCTACCAACGATCGCGACCTGAAGCGGCGTATCCGCAAGGTTCCGGGTGTACCGTATGTTTTTCCTCCACTTGTGCTGCTGTTGTTGCGCCTTACTGATTGCTTGTTAGAATAATGAGCGTGGCTCGTGGAAAATACGTCATCGAAGGCCTCCCCGACGCACCAGTGTCGTAGAGCATGACCAGCTCGTGCGAGAGAGTGCAACAAAGACTACGCGCTCTTTTCATTCAATTGTATAGCCCGGCAGACGACGGCACACTACTGTCTATATTGCTGGGCTGTCTCGCTTTCTGCTTGCGAGACTATACTGCTTTTGGAAATTTGGATGACGACTCCCGCAGCTTCCTGCAATGGCCCACGCAAGCTGCAGAGAACAGCCTCGTGGTTGGGGGAGTGGCATTGGACACACTGACACACTGCCCAAGTTTCCTATTGACTGTTGAAACTGCCAAAGCCGTTCCGCCACTTGAGGTCAAAAGAAGGCATGGGTGGGTGGAGATCCCCCGGCATGATAAGAGGTGGAGTACGGAGTATGGGATAGGTCCAGGCTCAGAGCTGGGAATGAGCTTTAATGGAGGCGCATGTGGGGTCGCCCGGAATGACACTCCTTTCCATGATAGCATTTATTAGGAGCTTTTAGGGATGAGAAGCAGCTTGTTAAGCCCACGACATGTTTGTCAAATAAATGGACAAGTCATCTGGTTGAGATTGTCTGCATCCTTTGTTCGCTCGGGCCTCTGTCTCTTTTCTGGTCCTTAACCCCTTTTTGTGTGAGGCCAGTATCGCCCAAGCAAGTAGATCCGCCATCTTTGCGTCAACACATAGTCTCGGTAGAAAGTCATCAACCTTATCCCCAAACGCCGCACTGATGAACAGTTCGCAATGACAAATGACCACCCACCAAAATAAATGAAATAAAAAGAACCGAAAGCCGCCGTGCCAGTTTTATGCCTAGACCTGAAGATATGCGGAACAATGAGGCCCTAATAACCCAATTTGCAAAACCCGATCCTCCACCTTCCATCCTTCTTTCAAACTTCCTCCTTTTTTAATTCGCTGTACACGCTCCGGTATTATAATGCAATGTATGTTTCAAAATCTCAAAGAGCAGCAGGCAATGTGAACGACCCAACTTTCCGCAAATCGCAAGCTGAGCCGCCGAGTATAAAGCCACCGATGGAGTCGAGATGGACAGTGGTCGTCATGGATAGCCACACTATGGCAGCCACTCTTCGTCATCCCGAGCGGTGACACGCATCACCAGTCCGTCTTCATCTTCCTCGTCCTCGTTGTCGTTGGCAGTGTCGTTGTCGTTGGTGTCGCCATCGTATCCTATGCTCTGGCTGGTGTCCAAGCTGTTGGAAGGAATGCCGCCAGAGCTTAGGGCAAAATTGTCTTCGATATCGTCTTCCTCGTCAAACATCCACGTGAGCCCATTGGCCTGTTCCTCGAGAGGAAACACCTCGCGGGCGTACTCTTCGATGCCCCGAGGGCCTTCCCACAGCTCCATGGCTAGCTTTGGCACGTCATCCTCAAGCTCGCGGCTACCAAAGTAAGGTGGCTGCTTCTTTGGGTCATCACCGCCAAAGAAAAACAGCTCCTCAAGGGCCTTCAGCTGGGTCCGGTAGCCATCCGGGATGGGCACCTTCAGCTCGATCGGCCGTCGCCTGTAGTGGACGGGGCGACCGACACCGCGGGCAAAAAGCTGGCAGGCCTCACGGGGGGACAGCATCTCGTAAGCTAGAGCTATGCGCCTGCCACCACCCCACTTGGTCACGCCGTCCTTGAATACCTGAAGGATGGCAGGACCAACATCGTGCTCAGCGTCTAGCCAAGGCAGCTTTGCGTCCGGGTGGAAAGGCGCTTCCCACAGGAACGAGCCGTCTGACCGCAAGTGCATGCAAAATAGGGGGTAGCTGAGCGAGGTGAAGTTGTTGTTGTAGACGCCCGTGTAGACAAAGGTAGCGGGCAGCCCGATCTCTTGAATGTACTCCTCCACCTTGTGCTTAGTTGCCCACAGTGGCAAGGATGGCCACTCCGGATTGTATGCTTGGTGGTCGGGCATGGACGAGTAGACGTAGTGCTGAATGCCGGCCTTCTTGGCGGCATCAGCAAGAGCCTCGCCAATCTTCACCTCGTCGCCGTAAAAGGTCGTGTTGATAAAGGCAAGCTGTGCACCGCGAAAGATGTCGTGGATGAGGTCATAGTTCACACCAATGCCGGAAAGCGAGGAGCCGGCGCGGGTAACATCGACATGGTCCGACAGACTGCCCTTTGCCTTTTGCGAGTCGGTTCGGGGAAGGCGGGTGTAGAGCTCGCCCTCAAACACGGTCACGTTCTCGTTCGTAGCTACCTCCGTGGCAATGACGCCGAGACGATTCCGCATCTGGGCGCGGACATGGTAGCCAACGGCGGTTGCATAGCGGATCAGAGAGGCTGCCTGGCGGCCACTGGCATTGACAACAGCAATCGTCTTTGCTGGCGTAGCCATGGAGCGCTTGGCAGGACGAAAGGTGAAGGAGTTATTCCGGGTGATGAGTGGCGAGTCTGAGTAGGAGGAGCGAGCGTGCTTGTGTCCAGGGAAGCGGTTGGCGGCACCGTTGGCAATAGGGATCGCGCTTGTAGCCCCGTTTGTCGAGGTGCCGTTTGTCGAGACTCCGTTTGTCGAGACTCCGTTTGACATGCCGTTTGTGCTGTGGTTGCTTATGCCGTTGACAGGGTGTCTGCTGATGTTCAGCGGAGCTGGCCGAATGGCGAGTTCCGCACGAAATTCGCCGGGCATTCGAGGCTTTTATAAGTGGCCGCCGTTGTATTTAAGATGATACTCCTCAACGGTGTGAGGGGGGAGGCAGGAAGGGTTGTCAGGGCAAAAAAATATACCGATACGAGGGGTCAAGGTGGTGTGGTGTGGTTTACGCGTGCAGTGTGTCGAAGAGCGAAGAAATTTGGGCAATCCAATGGCGAGAAAAAAAGAGCAAAAATTGACAAATGAAATGCCGTGGTAGCGGAGACAAATGCGTCCAGTGACCCAGTTTGAGGTCTGTGGGTGTTTGTTGTCCGGGAAGGAAGAATATCGTCAACACAGAATGGATTGCGCAAATAGGAAATTTCTCGTCGCAATAACACGATCCTGCCGGCAGCGGAGCAGTAGAGCCCGTGAACCCTGAGGGCTACTAAGGTGTGCTATGCCCTTCTACTCGTATGGAAAACGTGCTGTCGGCTTTGGCTGAGCTGGATATTGTTAGTGGAGCTGTTCAGATTTTTTTAGTCCGTATGGAACACGGACTGGGGAGGGG
>LDEF01000026.1:199417-255463 GCA_001455505.1 Leptographium lundbergii
GGGGGGGGGGGGGGGGGTGTAAGAGTAGGATGGTTGGGACAGGCTGTTGCTAGATTCTGCGGGGCGAGAGGATGAGCGGTAGGGATAGTGGCATGGATAGAGGCTGCTGAGCAACTTTGCAGCTGCCATGTCCATGTAACGGTACCATGGTGCAGCTGGAAAGGACGGACGGATCGGGGAGACAAGACGGAGGATATAAAGAGGGTGTGCAGATGAGAAGAGATAGGCAGCCATGGTGACAGAGGTGGCTGAAACGGCACGAGGCAGCGCCAACAGGCACACATATGACGATATGAAGCAGGACGAGGGCGTGATGGCAATGCGGTGTGGTGAGGTAGACGGTGGTCGTACTCGGCATACAACATGAGCAGAATTAAGAGTGCCAGTTAGGGCAGGTCCACACGCTGCCGGCACCAGCCTGCAGCAGTCACAGACGAGCAGGATAAGTCGAGCCGGTGAGGTGCTAAGATTGGGACGTCGCATGCTAATGAGGGAGGGGGGGCTGTTGGAAGCGGTGGAGAGGAGGAGACTTGCCTGAGCTGCAAATAAGCGGTGGTCGAGGCTGGACTTAATCGACTTGACGGGCTGTAGCCAATGACGAAGAACGAGCGGCAGTCGTGGTAGTAAATTGTGGGTCCGTGCATAGGCTGAAGGGTTGGTGGAAGACGGATGCCGGACACAAGAGGCCGATACAGAGGTGAAGAAAACGATAAGAGACCGGGACGCCGGCATCCAGCAATGACGAAGACGAACAAGTATCGTGCGAGTTGATGTGGATGCGGTCTTGGGTGGGACTGTTGTGCTGGCCAGGCACGTTGGGGAGGTCCACGGAGGATAGCGTATGTCTAAGCGAAATGCGCCTGTCCGCGTGGCCTGTTTCTGTTCTGTTTCTGGAAGACTGTCCCTCTAATTGCCCTTCTGGGGTAGGTGGTTGTGGTGCTGCCGGCGGAGCTGCTGGAGAGGCGGGCAGTCGTGTTCAGTATCAGATGGCGACAAGATTTGTGGAAATGAGGTCAACAAAGTCCGGAAACGGAGCGAGTTGTCTGGCAAGAGAGCCTGGAATGGGATCAAGACCGGTGGGCCACGGGTTGCAGGGGAAAGAGGACAGGGAAGGAGGCGACGAGGCGGAAAAGGGTGAAAGATAAACGATACAAAGAAAATAAAAAAAGCCTTTAAAACGGCCGAGAGATAGACAGGGCGTCCCGTGCAGATTTGTGACTGGTATCTCTCCCTGGTTGTCGGTAAGACAGAAAAATGCCCTCCCGCAGCGTGTGCATGTGCCACGCGAACGGCAAACGGCGTCGTCCTTGGTCGTCCTTATCCTGCTCGTCGTTGTCTTGATCCCTTTGGCCAGGAGAAGCTGGATAGCGTGTTGAATCCTACCCTGGACATGGTCACAGGACCAAAAGACACGCCAGCGGAAGCGTCCGGCCAGCAGACTTGGCAGCTGGGAGGGGGTAGCGGCCCCAGAGAGAAAAGTGAGATAGGTAGGATATGTACGGAGTATCTGGGTCAATGTTCCGTAGTACGAGTAGGCTAAGGTCGCCTTAGCCGTCTCGATATCGAGAAAGACTGTGATTTGACCAGGGCAAATCTGATAAGGCCGACAAATGCATGCGCGCTGTGATTGGTCGGATCCAACGTCATCTCATAGAAATGACGAACCCGAATTGACAAAGAAGAAAAATAAAGAAAAATAAAATATTTCACCAACGTTGGTTGGGCTCCTCCAGCAGCAGGGATGATTTTTTATTCCATAAATAACCACCCCCAGGACAAAGGAGGAATGGTGAAAGAAGAGGCTTGCCCTAAGAGTCCAGACAGGGAAGCGTCCGATCACTTGATCCACTACGGGGACACCTGTAGTCGCTTCCTTCTGTGCCTTCCTGCTTCTCGGACGGCTTGTAAAAAGACATTGGCCAACGGCTCGAATTCGTCAGCAACGTGCAGGAGCCTGTGGCGGGCAGCTCGCCTTGCACTTGCCGTTTGCGCCCGTAGCCGAGCAACTTGCTTATTACGGGCAGTCAGCTGCCGTTGAAGGCAAGTGTTCCAGAAGTCCTAGGAGATGCAACGGCGGATTCGGACAGGGGACGAGAAGGAGGGGGGGTTGGGATTAGGTAAATGACTGCCCTCGCGGTCAGCTGGTGGTTGCGAAGCTCGTTGACTCGGCGGCCGTCCTGGCGATGTGCCGAAATGCGCTCGGCTCTCCTGCGACAGAATGGGACGGGATGATGAGACGGGCCAGACGAAAGAGAAGGCATGGAGGGGTAGTTGCCTGTTTTTAAAGCTATTCGCGAGAGTCCCGTTTCGATATGGCCAGGAGATAACAAAGGCCAGAGGACAACGCGACCAAACGTTTACGGAATACCGGACAGTCATATCGTCGGCCATCGACGACACGACCAGCTGCGACCACTCTTTTGGCAACTGCTCGATGTTCTTATCTCTACAGACACAAGCGCTTGCTAGGACCACGCCCCTGCCGCAACGAGCTGGCTTGCTTCTGATTTGACAGGTCACGGAAAAGACGGTTACTACGGATTATTCGTAAAGCATTTGTTCGTCCAGCCCGTTTTCATCGATGGGATGCTTTTGTTTCGCTGGTCCGCTCTGTCGAGGCGGGAAGGAATCGCGTAGCCTCACCGGTCGAAATGGCCCACGACAAAACGCCATGTACTTCGTATCTTACTATACGAAGTAGCACCAACACAGAGGGGCGGACGTGTGGTTTTGACTGGCCCGCGCGGTGGATTCGATTTCGTTATGGATTGCTCTGCTTGGCCGCCGAGGATTGCGTATTATGTTGTTGCCATGTAGCAAGATCCAGGGATTCACCCGCGTCTCCTCTCGGCCGTGGACTCGTGATAGGCCAAAACTCGCCCGTTGTCCACGACGTAAGAGAAACAACAAACAGGATGGCCAAACGATGACACAAAACAGCAATGTCCAGAGTAGCGTGCAAATATTGCAAAAACGTGAAAGCGGGCCTGCGCGTGGCCGAGACGGCTTCTTGCTGATTACGTACAAGAAAGATCTGGCCCGATCCTGCTCGCGTACGAGTACTACGGACCATGTGGTTGGCAAAGGCATCTCCGCGGACGGACACGTCCAGCTGGCCAGCTAGCCGGCCAGACAGCCCATCCTCAACACTTTCGAGTTTCCAAGGCGGGGAGAGATCAGATGGTTTGCATGTTTTGCTGCTCGCTGCTGAGGAGATTTGTTCTATAAGCGGCCATGCAGCATCTTATTGGCCGTCTGCAGAGCCGTCTTTTGGAACTAGGCCCGAAGGACTGGTGGATGAGAACCTGATGGAGGTCAGGAAGATATCTTACTTGCTCTGCCTGCGGCGACCCGCCGTTTCCTCTGCAGAGAATCCCCACAGGCAAAATCGAGATGGGGGCCGTCTGGGGGACCAACTCCGTGCATTGGCCCTTTTTCCTTTTTTTTTCTCGGATTTTTCTTGGGATTTTTCTTATATCTCTTTGCGTCTCGTTTTTTTTTTCGGTTTTCCCGGTTTTCTCCCTTTTTTCACCTATTGGGTGGATGCCCTGCATGGCGTGCTTCAATTGCGTTCTCTCTGTGGACAGAACACGCTACACGATATCGGACATGCGAGCCGGCAAGCGTCAGTTGGCTTCCGACGCAGCCGGGGCAGCGTGGTGTATTCTTACCTTTTGCAGAGCCTGGCCGGCCAAGCTGTCCGGAGCTGTGTACAGTATATGTCGCCGGGTTCCTGTCGTCTGAGCGTAGAGATGAATTTTAGGGATAGTCACTCGGGAGGCCTCGGAGCACGCCATCCGGATGGTCCCACAGGCCAGTAGATATGCTGTTGATATCATGCATTGTTGACTGGTCGATCCAGTCGTTTGTGTGGCTGCTGCTGGCCCGGAGTCCGTTGTCGACCGTGTCCTGCGAGGGTCAGATGGGCCGAATCGCAACAGGCAATAAGCCGGCTTACGTACCCAGTCGAGTGCCTCGAGCGGCATGGTGATCCACGAATCGTACTCGTCAGACATGACGGCTGCTGCGCTGGGCACCAGGTCTCGGCGCGAGAAGTTGGCCTGCATGCTGTCTAGGTTCAGGACTGGCATGGATAGGTCAAAAGGGGTGTCATAGGAGGCAGACGGTGGCATGTGTATGAGTTCTTGCCGTTGTTGTTAGCAGCTGCTCATAAATTCCTTAGTGAGAGAGATCCTACTACCGTTCAGTGAAATTTTGGACATAGAAGACACGTCGATGTCCGTCTGCCAGGAGCTGCCGACATCCAAAGCAGAAGAGTCTGCATGTCCGGTCGAGTCGACGTGGGCCTCAATCTTGTTGACCATGATCCGGAGCAGCTCGGCCGCCTTCTGGACCTCGTAGTGGTTCGTCGCCAGGGAGGCCCAGAGACGGTATGAGCGCAGGAGCAGGTCGACGAGCGTGCTCCTGGCGACCGGCAGTGAAGGAGGCGAGGAGACAGACTGGGGCGAGGTGGCAGAGTCGCGGTCCAAGTCGGCATCGCTGCTGACAGTCTGGTCGGCACTGGCAGTCCCGGTGGCCGGAGTAAAAATAGTGTTTCTGCTGCTGCTGCTGTTGCTGTTGCTGTTGCTGTTGATTTTGGTTCTGGCGCCACTGTCGGAGATGATCAGCTCGTCCTCGAACAGGACGTCGTTCTGGACGACCAGGTAGACGATCATGGCGGCCAGCAGAAAGTCGTGCATGCCGAGGCCGGTGACGAACCAGCCGACGTGGCTGAGGATGCCGCCGGGCGCCGTGGCCTCGGCGACGGCCTCGTGGTAGCCGAGCAGCTCGAGGGCGGCCTGCAGACAGGTGCGGCGCGAGTAGGCGTGTTCGAGACGGGGGACGGCCACGGCGAGGTAGGGCCGGTGCAGCACGCAGCGGCTCTTCTGGAAGAGCGACGCGAGCCCGTAGCGCTGGATGATCTGCGAGGGCGGGTCGAAGACAGCGTCGGCGAGCGGGCGGACCTTCATAAAGGCAGGGATCTGGCGCCACCGGTCGAGCAGCAGAGCATCGGTGCGCATCACCTCGGCATACGACGGCGGGCTGAGCGTGTGGGACAGCCGGGCGACCTGGCCGAACACGCGACAGACCATGCTCTTGAAGATCGGGTAGCTCATCGGCGTGTACTCATAATCGGGTCGCGGAGGCGGCAGCAGGGCGCAGTCCTCGCCAAAGTCCTCGTCCAGCAGATTGTGCGGCAGCCCAGTGTCGCTGGGGATGCCGTGGATCATGCTCGGCAGGCCCATGTGGAACGACACGATCAGGTCCAGCTGGATGGCCAGGTTCCACATGCGGCGTCGCATCTCGCCGTCAAAGGCCGAGATCGTCGGCAGCTTGCTCGGGTCCCGGTGCATGCCCATGTTGAGCATCAGCCGGATGCACGTGGCCGAGAGCAGCCAGCAGTGTGTCTGGCTCGCCCGGTTGACCAGGAACTCGGCCTCCTCGTACATGAGTAGCGCCTGGATCGTCTGCTGGCTCGGGCTGGCCAGCCGTGACGTTGTCAGCGTCCACGACGTCGCCGACCGGTACAGCCGGAACTGCTCGCCCGGCGACAGCGTCGAGTCCTCCGGAGCCGTGTCTGAGCTTCCCTGCAGCGAGGTGAAGTGCACGCCCAGCGCCATGATCCCGTACAACACCCCCAGCCAGTCGGCCGAGGCCGCTGACGGGTCCTGCCAGAACGCGCTGTACTGCTTGGCAAACGTCGGCCGGTGCACCGTGTCTGTCATCCTGTCAGCTGCTTCCATCTCAGCCTTTCAGCCTTTCAGCCTTGCACACCTGCACACATACGCAGCGAGGGCGTGTTGGACCCAAAATAGCACACAATCAGCCGGTCCACCACGCTACGAGCCGGCATCACCGCCAGCAGATCGTGCTTGGACCGCTCCCGCCTCGTTCCCAGCATCACCGACGTCGGCGAGTCGTCTTCTAACGGCTCTTCTGGCACCGTCTCGGCTTCTGCGTCCTGCGTGTCTTCAAAGTAGCTCTTCAGGTCCTCAATGTCGTCCAGCATCGCCATGAAATGAGTCGCCCCAACGTACGTCGTCGACCGCTCGCCCATCACCACACGTCCCGCCTCGAGCCTGCTCGGGTTGCTCGCCGGCTGCGAGGATCCTGGCCCTAGCCCTTCGGCTCTGCTCCCTGCTCCTGTTCCTACTGCTGCCTCTTCTGCTGTTGCCAGCGTGATCCCCTCGGCAGCCAGCTTCTGCTCCAGCGTGACTCGGGTCGCCCTGCCGGCGTTGCGCGCCTCGCCAAAGCTAGACATGGCCGCCGAGCCGTCGTCGGCAATCATCTCTCGCAGCATCCCTTCCAGACGACGCAGTCGTGCTGCCATGCTGGTGGCTTGCTTCTCCGGCTTCTTTGGCCGCGGTACATACGTGCAGAGATCCGTGCGGCCCTTCTTGAGACAGTTCCCGCACGGTGTGTGCCGGTCGCATTTCAGCTTCGACACTCGACAGGGCGTGCAGCTAAGCAGCACCCGCGACCTTTTTTGCTGTCTGCTACTGCCGGCTGGAAGACCCTCGTCGCCGGATCCAGCTTGGTCTGCCGTCATGTGCTGGCTGGGATATTCTGCCATTGTGCGGCCCCTTGAAACCTGAATCTTTATCTGATGTCCAAGTTAGTGACACGGCATGTACAGAGTCCTTCTCGTAGATGAGCTCGATGAACTTTGTCAGTTGTTCGGGTGGGGTTCGTAATATGACTAAGCAGGCGATATGAGTGCAAGGCTGGGATGAATTGCAGCGTGTTTCACAGTGGTTTGTGGTATGCACTGTACACTTAGCACGGCCGATTGCCCAACTGTTTTTTAACACTTTAAGATGAGGCCTCTTTACGTCGTAAGATACGGAGTACTCTGTATTACTCCGTACTCCATACCGACTTCAGATTAACAGCTTCTCGTGGCCCACAACAAAGACGACATTAAAAGTTTATATTACCCGTATCTAAGCACCCCGGCTGTAAAGCCCAGCGCAAAAGCAGATACGGAAAGCCGATAAGATCCCATCACCCCTTTCGGCCCGCACATGTGATTTCAAATGAGCTTCCCTTTGCTCAAAACTTGCCCAGCAGCAGGTTGCCGACGATTTCCTTGCCGGTCAACCATGTCGTCGTCCAGAGCGTCGGGAAGTCGAGGGTGCTGCTGAGGCCGTCGGCAAAGCCAAAGAAGAGCATGGGCGGGATCCAGCCGCGGGCATACTCGAGCGCGAAGCAGTTGTCCGGCATGCGGTACTGCTTGACGGTGCCGCGGTGCAGGTGGTGCACACTGCCGGGGGCATAGACCTCGGGCTCGAACTCGCCGGGCACATAGGCCCACTGCTCGCCGTGGATGATGTGGAAGTAGTCGTCGGCCGTGTGGCGGCCGGTGTGGCCCTCGGTACCGACCGTGGTGCCGAAGAAGATGAGGTACTCGGTCACGCTGGCGTGCAGGATGGTCATGCCACCCATGGCGCCGCCGGCATTGTTGAAGAACCAGTGCTGCTCCTGGGCAACGTACTTGGACACGGATGCCTGCCCGAGCAGCTCGCTGTGCACGTAGTTGATGATCGCCGCCGTGTCGTTGCCGTACTTTTCCACGCCCTGTTTGGCCAGCGCGTGCAGCTGCTCCGGCTGGAAGATGTAGAACGAGTCTAGGTTCTGCTCGACAACGTACGCCAGGGCCGCCAGGATGGCGCCGATCACGACGAGAACTCTCATGGCTGCGTGGGCCGGGTGGGCTGGTGGCAATTGGGGGGTCGGAGACGGCGCGCGACGGCAATTGGGCTCGCAGAGACGTGGAGAAAAGACAGAGCAGAGAGGCAGGAAGCGCCAAAACTGGCTCGGTTTTGTACCATCGCCGGATTTTGCCGTTCCAGGGGTTGTGCCTGTAAGCCAGCGCTTACCTGCCGTGAGGCCAGGGCGGTGAGCTGACAGCTGCGCCTGCCGGCACGGCCAACATCCGTGCCGTACGATAAAAACTACCCCTGAAAGGAGGCTACAGCGCTAATTGTTGGGGTATCTTGCTTTTTTGTTGAATCTCTGCCTCGGCCTGCCAGCGAAAAGGAAATAGGATTCCGGTACGGAGTAGATCGCCCCACTCAATGCGGACGTTGTTGTCAGTGTCGGAAACCACGCAATTGTGCGAGTACGAAGAAGCGGGTACGAGTGTGCTGTGGACGGAGTACTCCGTTGCATGTCGTCAAGAAATCCCCGGCTGGCCGCCGAGTGAACCCCATTTTTCACTTCCAACGACTAACTGAGCTTCAACTTCACATCCGATATGGTGTAATGGCTAACATCGGTCGCTCTCACCGACCAGCTCGGGGTTCGATTCCCCGTATCGGAGCTTCTTTCCAATCTCTTGTAGTATAGTGGTCAGTATACGGGCTTGTCACGCCCGGGACCCGGGTTCAATTCCCGGCGAGAGAGAGTATATTTTTGCCTGAGTTTTTTGAGTTGCTGGACATCTTGTCTGCTGTACGGAGTACACTGCTGTTGGCTTTTTTGCCCTTTTGTTTTCGACTTCCTTTCACTCCTCTAGTTCTCACAATGAGATCCCTTGTAAAGGATAACATGTCCAGAAACAGAATCCTATCCCACAAGAGCTTTAGCGAATGGCCGGACAGATGAATGCTGATTACTCAGTGGCCGCCGATAACGAGAGGAGATTACCCCAGTAAAGCGATCGCATCCGCCCAAATGATTACCCCAAAATCGGGGACTTGACAATTTAAAAAACACTGCAATTGCTCCCACGTCACGACAGTGTGCCGCACACGCACAACCAACAAACAGACTTTCCTACACAACCCGGCCATGATTTGCAATGCCTGCCGCCAGGCCGGCCGCCGCCTGTCCGGCCGTCGTTCCGATATGCCGTTGCCGCTGGCTTTAGCGCTTCCTTCATCCCGAGCCTACAGCGGACGCGGTGCGGCGGTGCTGTCGACACAGACACAGACGCAGACGGCCGGCCGACCTGCCTCATGGACTGCCCTGTCAGCGCTCGCTTCCGGCCGCCGTCGCTTCTCCGCTGCTGCCTCGACTGCGGCCGAGAGCGCGACGCCCTCCTCGTCGACCGTGCCGCCAAAGCCCGACTTCCTCGACGAGGCCGAGTCCAAGGTGTGGGACATGCTCTGTGAGGCGTTTGCGCCGGTCGAGCTGAGCGTACGCGACATCTCCGGCGGCTGCGGATCCATGTACGGCATCGTGATCAGCACGGAACAGTTCCGCGGCGCCAACATGCTGAAGCAGCAGCGCATGGTCAATGCGGTGTTGGGCGACTTGATGAAGGAGTGGCACGGCGTGCAGCTGAAGACGCGAGTGCCTTAGGACGGCAGCCGGCAAAGTGGGACAACCGCCGGACATGCATTCACACATCTTTGAGCGTGTTCGGTTGGAGGTGTACATTATGCTGTTTATATACATATAGGATAGGGCGGGCGTGCTGACAAGGTCAGAGAGGAGAGAAGCAAATAAAGAATCCTCTTGTGAGCTGGCCAGTCCTTCCTTGGTGTCTGAGGCGTCGTGGGTATAGATGAACTATAGAATAATACAGGAAAAGTAAAACAGGAATAGAAGAGGTCTACGGTAAGGTAACCAAACCTCTCAAAGCATGATGGCTTGTTTCGTTTTCCGACTGCATCTGACACGGCCCAAACAAGAGCTTTCATTATGGTGCGCTTACATCCAAACGTATCGTGCCGACAGTCTTGGAGACATGTCGGTCCTCGTAACACAATGACCGACGCATAACGAGGAAAAACAAAAGAGGGTATTATTCGTGGGCCAGTCACACTTCGCTGGGGATGTCAGACGACGCGACTGCAGAGGTAGTGCTGTTCTCGGCTACTGTGCTCGACGTGGTGCTTGTTGTCTCGTCGTCCTCGGCGGCAGATGTCGAAGGCTTCTTGCTCTCGGAAATGGCCGTTTCGGCTGCCACAGTCTCGACCTCGGGGCTTTCGGCCACCGGCAGTCTTGTCGCGTCTCCAAGAACGGCCGTGGCCGCGTTGTTGGCAGGAAGCTCGGTTTCCGGGGCCTCGAGATCGTCCGCATCGGCGGTCGGCGCTGGTTCCTCGATGCCGGCTTCTTCCTCTGCAGGCTCTTTCTCTGTTGGCGTCTCCTCTGCAGCAGACGCCGTGGAAGCTGGGGCTACCGATGAGGAGGTCGGGATGTCGATCATGTCTGCATCGTCAATCGGCTCCGAGGCGCCTACAGTTTCCTCGGCACTCGGAGTCTCTGTCTCGGCGGCTGTGCTGGTAGTCAACGTCTCCGTAGCATCTGTCTCCTCGACAATTTCGGCCTTTACAGTCTCGGCCTCAGCAGTCTCAGTCTCGGTCTCAGCCTCTGTCTCAGCCTCTGCCTCAGTAACCGCAGCGACTTTAGCAGCCACGGCAGCCTCGGCTGCAGCCTTGGCCGCATCGCTGTCAAAGCTGTCGCTGGCATCCAGCGCGGCGACCTTCCAGGCGCCGACCTGCTTGAGCCGGGCGAGCTCCCTGGCGGCCGACTGGGCCGTGTGCATGGCCTCGTCCTCGACGGCCTGGGCGGCGTTCTGGGCCTCCTCGAGCGCCGGGTGCGTGACGATCAGCTGCTCCAGGTCGTTCTCCCACTCGTCGAACCGGCTCTTCAGCTGGTGGTACTTGGCCCAGTCGCGATACGTCACGCCCTCCATCCAGGCCCACTTCATGCCGATCTTCTGCAGCGCCAGGTCGCGGATCGACCCCAGGATCGTAAAGTGGTTCTCGGCCGCCCGGTTGACCGTCTGCTCGAGCTCCTTGCTGAACTCGTCGCGCCACGACCGCACTACCTGCGCCTTCTGCTTGATCTCCACGCCGGCCCGCCGCACTGCCGCCAGGATCTGCTCCTCGGCCTCGGCTTCTGCGGCCTTGGCCTCGGCCACGGCGCTGACCACGTCTACAATCTCCTGCCGCAGCTGCACCAGCTGCGTCTCGACCGCCCGCTCCAGCTGCACCACCAGGGACTTGCCCGTCGTCCGAGCCTGTCGCCGGATCATGCGCGTGGCAATCTCCTCGACCCGCTGCTCGATCTCGGCCGCGCCCTCGTCGGCTGCCTTGGCATACTTCTCCTGCCACGCCCGCAGGTCCTCGGCCACCGTCTCACGGGCGATCCGGCGCTCGTCGTTCTCGTCCTGCTCCGGCTCGTCCGGCGGCTGGATGGGCGCGTGGGACTGCAGCTTCGCAGCCGCCGTGACGGCCGGTGGGAGCGATGTGGCTGTCGGCGTGGATGAGATCTCGGCATCCGTAGTCGTGGTCGTGGTCGTGGTCGTGGTCTCCTCTGCTGCTACAGATGATGCTGACGTCTTGAGCGAGCTGCCAGGCGACGTCGGCTTCGTGAAAGAGGATGGGGCTATGCTCTGGATGCTGCCAAACGGGCGGGTTAGCTGCAAGTACAACAAATACGCACCATGACAGCTGCCCGTGCTCACGTTGTCTTTTGCTTTGTCCCTTGGCCGTTGTCGCTGTAGCGGCCGAGCCGCTGTCCGATCTTGGTCAGCTGCGGCTCGACAGTGTCGATGTAGAGGACCTGCAGCCGTGGCCAGACGGCGCCGTCCAGAAACGCAGAGACCCTGCGCCAGGTCCAGACGGCCGTCGGCACGGCAGTGCCGGTCACAAACGACGAGCCAGCCGTGTAGCCCTGCAGCACGTACGGGGCGACAAAGTGGACAGAGGGCAGGACGACGTCCTCGTGTGCCTGCAGGGCGTTTTGGCGTGCGATGACCACATAGGGGCGCACAGCCGCAACCGCGCCGTCGACGTGAGGGCTCAGCAGCGTTGCGTACTTTTCCGCGGCAACGACCTGGGCCTTTGCCAGCTGTGGCTGGACGTTCTTGTCCCAATGGGACCGAGTCAGCAGCTTCAGCTGCTCTGCCCGCGGCGCAGCGTACTTGACCGCATACTCGCGGGCAGGCCCGATGACCGTGCGGTCGACCGTGTCGTAGTAGGGCCGGACGACTTGAACGTACGGGGCCGCGTAAGCATTGTAGTACGGCCGAACATAGGGCTCGACGGCCAGCTTGGCCTCAAAGTAGGACTTGCATATCCGCGGCGATGCTTCGTCGCAGGCGTCAAGAGACCCGGGGCAGCGGAAGAGAATGGTGATAATGGAGTACCAAGTCAAGAGCCTGCAGAGAATAAGTCGTTAATGTTACAATTGGAGTGAATGACAGCAAAAGGCGCAGCCATACCTCGCAGCTGTGCTGAAGAGACGGCCGAAGAGACTCGCCTGGCCCTTGGGGACGGATTGGCGCCGTGACGGCAGAGCCTGGCTGTTGCTTGTCCGCGGACTCGAGTCCACGGCACCCTTTGCGAGTTTGGACGACCCATTCACGTCGTTTTTGGCCGCCATGGCAGCGTGACGAGCAAGCTCGAGTATCGGTCGAGGGGAGAGTGAGACGAATGCGAGTTCGCCGAGGTCTGGGCGCAATTGAAGTGTTTGGCGCCGAAAAGGAGAGGGTGAGAAGCCGCAGACAGAGACGACTTGCGCTAGGAATGTGCTAGCGACGAGGGCCTCGGGGATGAAGGCGGATGAAGGCGTCGAGAGAAATCTTACAGAATACTGATTAGTACTCGTCGAGCCAAAAATAAACCGGGGCCGCCGATATAAACAACTTGGCCACTCAGCTAGCAGGCAACTAGCAGCACAGAACACTACAGCACCACTAGTCTAAAGTACTACAAGTAGGTATGGAGGGTTGGAGGGGTCGCGCGTCCTCCTTGTCTCACAAGCTTGTCCTCTAGCGCTCTTTCGAAACAGGTCACGGACCTGTGGGGGGAGGCCTATCTGCCATTTTGGAGGCTTCGCCGAGGCCTCAAGCTGGCATGATCAGATGGAAGAAATAGGCCTCGCGCCTAGAGCGAAGGCTGCGCAACGCGCCAGTGTCATAGGTCCTTCTCTCAGCTGCGGCCATCTGCAGGACGTCGTCATCGGCACGTGAATGGTGGCAGCCACTACAGTGCATGCAGCTATCCTGATTCCCTGGCCCTTGGTAGTTGTTGCGCTAGATACCACGTTGACGGTACAGGGAGGAGACTGCCTGTTTCAGCAGCGTCGGTTCTGTCGGGGGAACGGGCATCGCTTGTGTTGGCAAGTCGACGAGCTGATAGGCCCTTCTCGCGATCCTTATCTCACAGCACGACGAGGCTGGCACCAATGGGCACTCGGGTGGCTGACGTGTATGCGCCTTGCGCACATGTGCTCTAGTTCTATCCACAGGATATGGAGATGCCCTACGGAGTACTGTTTACATGTATCTTACGACGTAGACATTCACGTTGACGAGTGCGCGGTACTTCCATTGTGCCCAGCTTCATCTTCACGTGCAAATAGCTGCCAGCTGGCCAGAAGCACAGTGGCGCGCTCAGGCCGGAAATCCAAGGCACCAAGAGCTTAGACGATAAGTGGACCGGAGTTCCGGAGAATTGTTCTGCCGTGCTGGCTGGCCCAAAGGGTCAATTCACTATTTTGCATGAGAGGGTCGAGGAAGGCACGGCTTGAGCACAGAAACGCCACCTTGCAGACTCAAGACAAAAGTAAGCACGCCAAGGAGAGCCGGGTCTTTCATTCTGCAGCTTGAATCTAGGCCTGCCATCACTGTGGACACGTCCGGCCGCAAGACCGACAAACGAAGGACAACAGTGAAAACAAAGCTGACCTTGGGCTTTGGGTGGCATCGATCTGCGCTCTTTTGATGTCGAAACCATCGATGACGCCGACTTGACCTCGCTTGACCCAAACACTACCATTCTGTGCCTCAGCACTCGCATCGAACGACTTTGATCCTGTCATGAGCCCTTGACTCGTTCTTCCACGCTCCGGCGATACCGAACTCGACCACTCAGCCCCGTTCTGACCTCGTGCTACCCCTCCCCTCTCTCTCACTCTCGGTCCGACCTCCTGTCCCCAGAGATGGCTGCAGAAGACGACTTGACAGCCATGTCGCGGCACCAGCGACAGCCGTCGCTGAGCGGTGCTTCGGCCGCATCGTCTACGCGGGCGCGTGCCATCGACAGCACGGCATACGCAGAGCCAGACACGTGCCGGATATGCAGGGGCGAGGCCACGCCCGACGAGCCGCTGTTCTACCCGTGCAAATGCAGCGGCAGCATCAAGTACGTGCACCAGGACTGTCTGATGGAGTGGCTCTCGCACTCGCAGAAGAAGCACTGCGAGCTGTGCAAGACGTCGTTCCGCTTCACGAAGCTGTACTCGCCGACGATGCCGAAGCAGCTGCCGCTCTTCATCTTCATCCACCACCTGGCGAAATACTTTTTGCGCAACGTGCTGGTCTGGCTGCGCATCAGCCTGGTGGCCAGCGTGTGGCTGGGCTGGCTGCCGTACCTGACCCGCTGGGAGTGGTCCTTTTTCTTCTGGATCAGCGAGGAGGGTCTGGTCTCGCCACACGTCATGTTCGCCGGCGACGATGGCTTTCTCCGCGAGGCATCGGCTCTGGCTGCGGCTGTTGCCAGCGCGTCCACGGCCGTCTGCCCGTCGAGCCCGCTGTTTTCGTCTGCTACGACGGCCGCAGCAGCCGTCAGCACGGCTGCACAGAGTCCGTTGGATTTTGCGGCCGTCGCTGCGTCCTCGGTGGCGGCGGGCCAGTACGGGGAGAATGCGACGACCGGCGTGTCCATGCTCTCGGCCGTCTTGGGGCTCCTGGTCGACCTCGTCAACCCCGGGGAGTTCGCCTCGGCGGCGGCGTCAAACATGAGCCGGACAGGCGGTGTCGCTACCTCAGGCTCGCTGCCGCCATCGCTGCTGAGCGAGGTGGGCTTCCTGCGGTCGCTAACACGGTATAGCTCGGTGAACTGGGCGATTATATACGCGCTGGAGGGCCAGATCATCACGATTCTCGTCATTGTGTGCTGCGTGCTCGTGATCCTCGTGCGCGACTACGTGGTGCAGCAGCAGCCGGAGATCAACATGCGCGCTGCCTTTGCGGCAGCAGGCGGCGACGAACTAGAGCCGCTCATGGCCCGACAGATTGGAGATGAGCTCGACGAACATGACGGCCATGATGGCAATGACGACGAGGACAGGCACGAAGACGACAACGACGATGCCACGGACTGGGAAATGGGCACCAACTTGGACTTTGGGGACGACGCACATGTCGAGCCAGAGCCGCAGGCCATACCTGCGACGGCCAACCGAGCGATCCTACCGCGAGCGGCAGCGGAGGACAGCTTGCCGGCCAGGCCACCGGTAGGACCGATACACGCTCTCAACGAGGAAGAGATGAATTACGCAACGTCCACATCGACACAGGCCGACCAGCCCAGAGATGTGGTGGCAGAGCAGCCGGGCATGTCTAGCACGATGGAAGGATCGACCACGGTGCAGGAATACCTGCGGGTGTACCGGGAGGCGGGAGGCGATCCTGACGAGATACTGCGGATTGCAAGAGCAGAACACATGGAGGACCGGCTGGAATACTGGCTGCGGCTCACACAACACGTGGCAGACAAGAAGAGACAGTCAGACCAGGGCGGCTCGGAAGGGGAGGGATCGGCTGCGGAGACGAGCTCGACGGCGCCACACAGCGGCACCGATGCAGCGGACGCGGCCTGGTCGACGAACTGGCCGTGGGGCGAGGAGTCTGGCAGTGCGGCGGACCAGTCGGCCCCGAACAGGGCGGTCGGCAGCAGCAGCAGCCGAGACGAGAGCAGCGGCCCGGCGTCCAACGACAAGGGCAAGGCGAGGGCCGATGACGAGGTGCCGGTGGCGGACATGAGCATCTTTGGCGGCAGTGGTGGGCGTCCGCGGGCTCACTCAGACGGCCCACAGCGGCCAGGGGGCATCAACCCGCTCGCGTACAACACCTGGTCGTTCCCGGAGACGGAGGCGGCGGAAGCAAGTGCGGCGGCACCGTTGCCGTCGGAAGTGCGGGGGGGCAACGATGGACAAGACGACTCGGACGCGGCGTGGGAAGACGCGTCGGACGAGGAGGAGAACAACCCGACGCCGAGCTCGACCGAGGTGGAGGCGGAGGAGACGGGCGGGGCGACAGCAGCCGAAGGAGGGCCAGCGCAAGCAGAAGTAGTGGTGGCGGCAGTGGTGGCAGCACCAGCAGCAGCACCGGCACCAGTTCCGGTTCCAGTAGCAGCACCCGAGCGAGCACCAGTACCAGCGAATGGAACAGCAGCGGCAGCAGTGGCACCACCACCACCACCAGCAAACTGGCTCAACCGAGCAGCAGACTTCATGTGGCGGGACCTGGACAACATTGACCCGCAGGAGCTGATGGCAGCCCCGGAGGCGGGATTCGAGATGGACGAGGCGCAGTTCGAGGTGGAGGTGGGCGACATGATGGGGCCGCTGGAAGGCGACGGCGAGGTGCTGGATGCGGCAGCAGCAGCCGGACTGGACGCGGAAGCGATCGAGGACGCCGAGGACCTGGAGGGCTTGATGGAGATCCTGGGGATGCGAGGGCCGGTGACGGCGCTGTTCCAGAACGCCATCTTTTGCGCGTTCCTGGTGACGCTGACGCTGGTGGTCGGGGTGTTTGTGCCGTACAACATTGGACGGCTGGCGGCCTGGCTGCTGGCACACCCGATGCGACCGGTGATGATGCTGTTCGGGCTGGCACGGCTGCTGCAGGACGTGGCAGCAGCAGTGCTGGGCGGCTGTCTGTTTGCGGTGTTCTACACCCTGCACGTGGCCGTGTCGGGCTGGGCGTGGGTGGCCGGAGGACGGGGGCCGACGACGGCGACCGGACACCTGGCATCGACGCTGTTTGCAGCCTGGAACATGTGTGCGGGAGGCGCGCTGCGGGTGGTGAACAGCTTCTCGCTGGAGCCGCCGATCCTGTCGGCAGGCGAGATGCGCAACTTCTCGGCCGTGAGCCACGAGGCGCTGGTGTCGCTCAAGTGCCAGGCAGCCTCGGCAGCAGCAGCACTCGGCCAGGCAGCCGTGTTTGTGGGGGGGGGCGGCTACGGCCACAAGCTGACGACGGCGAGCGAGACGATGCAATGGGCCGTCGTGACGACGTGGCACGTGTTGCAAGCCGCGCCCGGATGGCTAGTGCGGCCGGGATGGTGGGTGATCACGCTGGACGGCGACCGGGGCAGCGGGCCGGCCGTGGATGTGTCGCTGGCTTTCTGGAACAGCACAGACCGATTTCTGGCTACCGGACTGGGCTACTCGACGCTCTGTCTGGCGGCTGGGCTCTATCTCTACCGCGGCACGCCCTTCTCGAGCGGGGCGACGGGCCAGGCGTGGGAGGCGTCCGTGATTGACGGGCTCAACCAGGCCAGCGGGGTGCTCAAGGTGATTCTGATCATCGGCATCGAGATGCTGGCCTTTCCGCTGTACTGCGGGCTGCTGCTGGACGTGGCGCTGCTGCCGCTCTTTGAGGCGGCTACGTTGTCGTCGCGGCTGCAGTTTGCGCTCAGCTATCCGCTGACGTCGGTCTTTGTGCACTGGTTCGTCGGGACCGGCTACATGTTCCACTTTGCCCTGTTTGTGTCCATGTGCCGGAAGATTATGCGACGGGGAGTGTTGTGTAAGTGATGGCCTTGAGTTTTGGTGGTTCGCTGACTAATCACTAAATATGACTAATCAGATTTCATTCGCGACCCCGACGACCCCGAGTTCCACCCCGTCCGCGACGTGCTCGAACGCAACGTGGTGACGCAGCTGCGCAAGATCCTCTTCTCGGCGCTTGTGTATGGCGCGCTCGTCGTCGTCTGCCTCGGCGGCGTGGTCTGGGGGCTGGCCGTGGCCGCTCCCGGCGTGCTGCCTATCCACTACGCGTCAGATGAACCGGTGCTGGAGTTTCCCATCGACCTGATGTTTTACAACTCGCTGATGCCGCTGGCCATCCGCTTCTTCCGCCCGAGCGACGGACTGCATGCCATGTACACATGGTGGTTCCGCAAGTCGGCCCGCATCCTGCGCATCACCTGGTTCCTCTTCGGCGAGCGCAAGCTGGACGAGGAGGGCGACCTGGTGCTGGCAGTCGGGTCACCACACCACCGCGCTCCCTGGTGGCGCCGCCTGTTCCTGGAGTACGCCGAGGCGGGCGACGAGGTGGTGCCCAAGACATGGACGGACACGCTTGCCGGCGGCACAGCACGGCCGCGATCTGAGATTGCCGAGAGCGAAATGCGCGAGCTGGCCGAGCGGAAGAAGCGGCTGGTGGCGTCTGGACAGCTGGTCACCAACGGCCGGTTCGTGCGGGCGCCGGCATCGGACCAGGTCAAGATCCCGAAAGGCCGGGCGGTGTTCCTCGAGGTCAGCGAAGATGAGGGCGTCAACAGCGACCGAGGAAAGACGAGCTCGACAGCCACAGCGGTGGCGGACGCGTATTCGCCGCCACATTACCGCTTCGTGTACGTGCCGCCGCATTTCCGCGTGCGCGTGCTGCTGTTCATCGCCTTCATCTGGCTGTTTGCCGCGGCCACAGGCGTGGCCATCACAGTGGTGCCGCTGCTGTTTGGCCGACGGGTCTTCCAGCTGCTGCTGCCGGCACACATCCGCAGCAACGACATCTACGCGTTCAGCATTGGCATCTACGTGCTGGGAGCAGCCGCGTACGGACTCTGCCATGCGCGCACGCTGCTGGCCAAGACGACGGCGGCCGCACGACGCGGAATGACGGCGCTTACGGCAAGTCGGGCAGTACGCAAGACCGTGGCTGCGGTCACGTGGACAGCGCGGCTTACGTACGCATATGCGGTGCTGGTGGTGGTGTTTCCGCTGCTGGCGACGGCGCTGGTGGAGCTGTACGTGCTGATCCCGCTGCACACGTACATGGGGGTCGACGGAGGCGGCATCAGCGGCATCAGCGGCATCAGCGGCATCAGCGGCAGCAGCAGCGGGACGAGCGAGCACTCGCATGCCCACACGGTGCGGCTGGTGCAGTCGTGGACGCTGGGGGTGCTGTACCTCAAGCTGGCGGCGCGGACGGTGACGTCGTGGCATGAGGGCACGCGGCTGGCGGCGGCGGTGCGTGCGGTGCTGCGGCGCGGCCAGCTGGACCCGGACGTGCGGCTGCTGACGCGGGCGTTTGTGGTGCCGGCACTGCTGCTGGGCGCGGCGTCCATTAGCGTGCCGCTGCTGCTGGCCCGCGTCGTGGCCGCGTCCGAGCTGGGCGCCGTGCTGGCGGCAGCCACGCCGGCCGGTGCCAGCCTCGTGTACCGGCTCAGCTTCCCGGCCGTCGCCCTGGTTGCCGCGGCCGTCTGGTCGCTCTGGGGCATGGTCGACGTGTTTGGGTCGTGGCGGGTGCGCATCCGCGACGAGGCGTACCTGATCGGCGAGCGGCTGCACAATTTCGGGGCGACGACGGGACCGCATGGGCGGAGGGGGAGAGGAGTGAGAGGGAGGTAGGGGTGATGGAGGGGTGAGGACGAGATGTGATGAGGATTGCCAGCAGCTGGCAGACAGCTGGCGAGAGCGGACAGCTGGCAGGCAGCTGTTAGAGAGCGGACAGCTGGCAGGCAGGAAACAGCTGGCAGACAGCAGCTGGCAGACCAGGACGAAAACGTTGACAGCCAACAAGTTGAAGAAGCGAAACAGATGGCAACAGCTGGCAGATTAATAGACTGCAAAGAGGCTGGCTGTCAGGTGACAACTCCAAAAAGGAGCAAAAGGCAGCACATTCGAGAGAGGCCCCGAGTGGCAAGATTTGACATACCCAATACCGTCCGATTAGTCAGCAAGCTGATATCTAGTGATCCATTCGTCTATAGCGAGGTCGTAGCAGCTTACAGTGAATATCGTAATCATTCGATCGTTTGCTCCTGTCTCTCACATTCGCTGCCGCGGCTCGCCTTCCATGTAGGTGAAGCAGCTGGAGCGGCCGAGGGCGTCGCGGATGAGCCGCTCGGCCTCGTCGCAGATGTCGTGCATGTCGTCGGGGTCGCCCGGCGGACCTCGGGCCTCTTCGACCCGCAGACGGCGACGCAGGACGGCAATCAGGCGGCAGTAGACCTGACGGCTCTGGCGGGCATAGACCCACGAGACGTGAAAGGCCGACAGGATCTCCTGGCACTGCAGGGCAATGTCGAGCTGCTCGCCGAGGATGACGGCGTGGGCAGGGGGGGTTCCCTGGGGAAGACGTGGAACCCCCCCTGACGCAAAGTGGCAGTGCAGCAGCATGCGGCAGACGACGAGCATGCGGCTGAGCGTGGTCCAGTTGAGGGCCAGCTGGCGGTCGGCAAACTGGGCGTGCACGCTCTGGATGTACATGCGCAGGGTTCGGTGCAGGTCGAGCAGGTCGTCGGGCCGCGCAGCCGCGACGCCGTCGTTGAAGAGCGACGGGCAGTAGAGCATCAGGAGGATGCCGTGGTAGTTGGTGTTGAGCCAGGTGATGGTGTTGTGGAAGTGGGCAGCCCGGGCTTCCCGTCGGGCCAGCAGACAGCCCTGGGTGTACCAGTTGTCGGCAGCGGCCCGGAGCTCGTCGACGAGAGCCCGGCGCTCGCGGATGCTCGGCAGCTTTGCCTGTGCACCGGTGCTGCCGAGGTGCACCAGCTCCAGACAGCGGCCCTCGATCAGGCGCAGGGCAATGGCCTGGCGGGCAATCTGCAGCGTGGCAATGTGCTGGGCCTGGTCTGACGCGGCAAACTCCTCGGTCGTGACGCCGGGCAGCGGCAGGTTGCCGTCGTAGTCCTGCACGGCCAGCGGCAGCCCAAAGACGCCTGCCACCAGTCGGTCCAGCGAGAAGATGGACCAGAACAGCCGGTGGCGGAATTCCATCGCCTGCAGCGTCAGGCCGGTGCCTGAGCCCGTCGTCGCCCCTGATTGCGAGCCCAGCTCGGCGCGGCGGTTCAGCGCCAGCATCACGGCCTCGCGCGCCAGAATCCCCATCAGCGTCCAGGGCGACGACCAGCGGTCCGGCTCGAACAGCGAGCACAGCGCCAGCAGCAGCAGCACCTCCACCGTCACCACACTGCGTGTCCCGCCCAGACACAGCTGCACCACGTCCTGGTACGGCACTGGGATCACCGGGATGGGAGCGTCTGCTGCTGGCTGGTTGAATCGCCACACGGCCTCCACGCCCACCGCCATCACCAGGTACAGTCGAGCCAGCGTCGGCGTCAGCTCGCCGCCGTCGGCGTACAGAGCGCGGCCGGCTCTCGAGCTCGCGTCCTCGACAATCTGCGCCTCGTACAGGAACGGGTATGGCTGGTGCATGTGCCGGAAGTACGACCGCACTGCTGCCATGCCGTCCACGCCAATGTTCTGCGCAAACGTCTGCACGGCCGGCAGCCGTGGCCGAGGAGGTGCGACCGGCAGCGGTAGCGGCGGCAGTGCAAGCTGCAGAGCCGTGGGCCGCGGCAGCTGCAGCTGTGGAGGTGGCAGCCGGGTGGTGATGGCCATCCGAGCTGAAGTGGCTGGAGCTGAGGCTGGAGCTGAGGCAAAAGTGGCTGGTGTTGTGGCTGTGCCTCCGCTGCTGCCGGCCGTAGCCGTCGTGGCGGTGCTGCTGCTCTCGGACGGCGTCAGCGGCGACAGCCGCGAGACCAGACCGACGGCCGCGTGCAGATCGACGCCGGTGTCGTGGCAGGATACGGGTGCCGAGCTGGCTGGCAGCAGCGAGTCGACAAACGTAGACAGCCACTGCACGCGGGCCCGCAGCGCCGCTGTCTGCGAGGCGTTGCCGGCGGCCGGAGACGGAAAGTGGCAGTGGGCCCCCAGTCGACGACAGGCCGTGCACACCGGCAGCTGGCGGTCGCACCGCTTCTTCGAGTGCCGACAGCGCAGACAGGCATACATGGCCGTGGCCGACCTCTTCTCGTCCGGCCGGTCGTCCTTGTCGTCGTGGCCATCCTCGGATATGGCTGCCGAGACCGACCGGCCAGTCGGCTGTGGCTTTTCCACGCGGAACCGATGCCACGAGCCAGCGTTGGCCTTGTCCATTGTGGGGGGAGGGGTGGAAAGCAGAGAGGAAGAGAGAGAGGGAGGAGAGAAGTGAGAGAAGTGAGAGAAGTGAGAGAAGTGAGAGGCAGAGGACAACCAAAAGAGAGTGTGACCACCACCATCCACCGTCCTGCTACCTCTCAATCTCTGCAGCGGACAGTGTCCTGTTCACTGCGAGCTCCGGCTTCTGCGTCGTGATCCACACGTCTTATAGTGGAAGAGGCCAGGAAAAAGGAAAGACGACAGGATCACAACGATGGCAACAGTGCAATCGCCGCTGCCAGATACAGCAGGCGGCCGCACCAGCGGGGGAGACCCGCTGAAAAGAGAAGGCACATCGAGGACGGCCGTGCGCCAATCAGCGCAGCCCAGTTTCGTGGAGATGTGGGAGGAGTGGGTGAAGGAAGAAGGAAAGGAAGAAGGAAAGGAAAAAGGAAAGGAAGAAGGAAAGAAAGAAGGAAAAGAATGAAGAAAAAGAAAGATGCAATAAATGTCGAATGACCTCTACTCTAACGGCTGCAAGGTCCAACAGTCCAGCTCAACATACCGCACGGCCACCGCAGCCGCCCGTGCTGGCTCTTCACTAGCCCATCCTAAATCCGGATTGGTGTGAGCCCTGCAGAATGGTCAGTGCGCTGCTCCGGCCGCTAACCGCTACTATCGTCTACCGGAAAGACCTACAGCATCGCTTTCTGCCATCGTCTTCACCTATTTGCTAACATCGCTTCGTATCGTCCACGCCAGTTGACAGGAAGAGTGAACAAATGTATCAGTCGCTACCTGCTCCTGCTAGTCTCTCCCTAAGCACCACAAAGCGCCAGATCGCCTCCCAGTACTATGTAGATCAAATAGAAATATTTCCAAAGAGCAGAAGCGCCCATGTACACCCACTCAGCCCTCTACTATGGAACATGCCCAAAACGCCACTGCTAATGCAAGTCACTGTCCCGAACGCCCAATCAGGATGCCCCCGAAACGCACAAAACAAATCACCTACCCCCCGGCCGCCCGTTATCCGTATCCTCGTGAATCACAAACCCCATCCCCGAGTCGGTGTCCGTGTTCCGCCGCTGTCGCAAATGTCCGCCATCGTGCCACGTTCCCTGGCCCGAATGTCTGCGAGGTTGCTGCTCTCGGCCCTGCAGCTGTCCAGGCCTCGCCCCTGCATCTGTGACCGTCTCTGCACCTGCTGTTGCTGTTGCCGTTGTTGCTACGACTACTGTTGGGGTCACGGTCACCGCCGTCACCGGCCATGCCGGATGCGTGCTCGGGTATTCGCTCGGCTGGCTGCTGCCATCGCTCTGCTGGGACGTAGCCTGCGAGTCCCCATCAGGTCCAGGTCGCTGTTGCTGTTGCTCCTGGCTGCCCTCCTCGCCCGAAAGCGGGTCCATGTTCTCGCTATCGGACATGTGCGCATCCTCGTCGTCCTCGATGCCTGGCCACGGCTCGTCTTCCGGAAGCAGCTGTCGCGGCTGGTTGTGGTAGCCGTCCGTGATCGTGCCCTCGTCGCCAATGTCATCCAGCTCGTCGGCCTCGTCCTCGTACACATCGACTTCGTAGTCCTCACCATCGCTCTCATCATCTTGCGTCATCGGAAAGTCGTCATTGTCCTCGTCATCATTATCGTCGTCGTAGCCGTCATCGCATAGCATCTCGTGATCGTAACCATCGCCGGTGGTGCCGTCATTGTCGACCTGTCCAGCCTCAGCCTGAAACGTGGACCCCCGTCTGCGCCGAAGAGATGCCGGGAGCGGCGCGTCCATGGTCGGCGCGTTGCTGTGTGGAGTAGCATAGCAAAACGGTGTCGCCCCCCGTGTTTGCTGATAAGGCGGCATGTGCTGCTGATTCAGTCGCTCAAGCTCGGCCACCGATGGCGCTCCGCCCCGCGCATGGTCAGCTACCCACATCGGCACCTGGACCGGCGGCACGCTTGGACTGCGGCTCATGCTACGCCGCGGCGTATACCGGGGCCAGAAGCCGCTGGGCGAGCGCGTGCTACGGCGACGCTTTGTAATGCCGGCTGCAGCAACCGTGTTGGTCGCGCTATGGCCCGTGTTCGTGACTGGAGACGGCAGCGGGGCGAAGCGTGGACTGGGTCGGCTGGCCGACGCGAGCGGTGAAGGACGGCGATCGTAGGCCATGGTGGAGACGGTCGTGCGCTGCCGGTGGCGCTGCTGGAGCTGGCGTGGCGACGGGGAAGACGATATGTGGTTGCTGGTGGTGGACTGGCCCCGCTGCCTGCTGACCGTGGCCGGTGAGGAGAGAGACCCTAGCAGCATCCCAGGACGTCCGCTCTGTGACGGCGGTGCAGTCATCGAGACTGTGCGGATTGGCGTGGGCCGGCGGGATCTTGTTGACGACATCAGCGGCGATGACACGGCCGGCTGGACGCCCTGGGGGACGATCGAAGGCAAGAAGGGCGACGGCGACCGACGCGCTGTTGAGCCGGCCCAGGGGCCCGTCGGGAGAGGAGACTGCGCGACCGTGAAGAATTGTGTGGAGCCCGAGGTCCCCGACGACCGATGAGACCGAGAGAAACCGTTGTCGGCGTTCAAGTTGGCGCTGGCAGCGGCAACGAGACGCGAAGGAGTCCGGCTGCGAGGACGGACAAAAGTGTCGTCGGTTGGCGTGCCCTCTCGGCTGAAGGGAGACGGCGATGGCCGGTAGCGGACCGACGACAGCGACGATTGCGGAGCGGAAGGCGGCTCGTCAAGCCGGCTATCCCAGGACCAGCAGGCGTCAGTAGCTCCAACAGCAGGCACCTTGCTGCTGCCGCTGCTGCCTAGAGCCGTGGTGGCTGCTGTGACGTTGATCTGCCGCAGTCGCTGCCACGACCAACCACAGCGGTAAGCGTGGCGGTCCTGCATGTAGGCATCCGGATGTGTCACATAAAGACGATGGCGGCCCGTGGCCTTCATCACAACACTTGACGTGAGGAAGTTGGCATCCCAGAGTGTTGGCGTGAGCATCTCGGCGCGCGTGAGAAAGCGCAGCCGTGAGTCCTTGTGAATCTTACGCAGAGGCACCCATGGTTGCTGCAGGCCTAAAAACTGCGCCTGCAGCTCCTCTGCTGACGGCACAGGCGAGACACGACCGGACGTGTCGCCTTTGCCCATCTTGCTTCTTTCTGTTCGGCGTACCGACGGCGCTCCCTGAGCCATCGCTTGAAAGACTGGCCCGAATGCCGTGGCCATGGCCAACTGCAGGCTGCGTGCATCTGCACCGCGCACAGAGAGCATCTGCACCAGGCCACAGCTTCGCAGACGGTTATCGATGACGCGACCAGGAGCACATGCACGTGGCAGCAGGCGCGGGGCGTCCGATGTAGCAGAAAAGTCCGGCCACTCGGAAGTCCAGCCGGCGTTGCCTTCCACGCCGGGCGATTGCGGATCAGGCGTCTGGCGACTCAGCGTGTTAGGCATCTGCGTCCACTCGTCATCCTCTTTCTGCCCGGGCTGATACCGGTTGCCGCCTGATTGCCGCCGTTGAGCTGCCGCTGCTGCCGCAACAGCTGCTGTGGTTGGAAACTGGCTGGCCTCCACCCAGACGCCCTTGAGAGGAAACGGCAGGAAAACGACTTCGAGCTCCCACGGGCTGTTGTATGTTGGCAGAGCAGATGCCTGCAAGAAGTTCACTTGCGCTTGTAGCGCCTGGATCTGGCTCCGCATCTCGCTGTCGGGGATAGCGCCAGAGCATGAGCTGGTCATGCTCGTGGTCACATCGGTGGCGGCCATGGAGACGGCGCTGACCGTCGTAGCGTCATCGTCACGGCCGAGCAAGCGGCGACGGCTAATAATGATGCTCCCACCAGCAACACTGACAGTTTCGTCGTTGCTGGTAAGCCGCTTCTCGACCTCATCGACGCGCGACTCGAGCTCAGTGACACGCATGTCCATGTGGTCATGGCGGTCACTCCACTCCTCCTGGCCCAAAGGAACGGAGAAAGACACATTCTCGAGCTTATCCAAGCGCTGCTCATGTGCCTGCACAGCACCTACCAGACCTTGTAGACTCAGCTGCGTGTTCGACGTGTCCTGCACAGAGTCGTGTGTGGCGTCCGTGATTTCTATCAGCTCCGGTTCGGATGGTGGTTGGGGCTTAAGTGGGGAGGGTGCCTGTGTGTGTGTGAGAGTCCTCAGACCCTTGCCGGCGAACGGGCGTAGATAACGGCGCTGGCTGACCGAGGAGGTAGTCGAGGGTGGGGCCTGGGATGACGGCATCAGGCAGCCGTCGACGCCTTGCTGCGAGGCGAACATGGGTCGCGGTGGAGGGTCGTAGTGGCCGCAGCTTAGTGTATCGGGGATGGAGTTTCCATATGGCGTGTAGCCGGCAACAGAGGTGGCTATAGACGTGTCTATGGACGGAGGTGCTGGCACGGCCTTGTCTGCGGAGCAGGACACCATGGCTTGCCCGTCGAGAGGGACGACGTCCTCAAACATGCCAGTAAGCAGCCGTTCCGTGTATGAAGAGAGTTTCGCAGGCTGCAGTCCAAAGGACAGCAACCCATTGTTGTCGCCAGTCTTGGCTGCTCGGCCAACATCCTGCTCTGCAAGCACCTGAAGAGCTACCGAGTCCAGGAGGGGGCTGAGAGGCTCTCGGTTGGCCCGTGGCCGTTCATTTTCCTGGCCGTGCAGCGGGGCAGATAAAGACGCGGACAAGCCAGGGACGCTTGTTGTGGCACAATTGGTAGCTGTGCCATGGGCGACACCTGACTGGTCTGTCGGAATGTTTCCATTTGGTAGCACCTGCTGTGGCGCCTGGTCGTGGAAGCAGGCATGATGTGAACACATGCACCAGCCAGCCTGGCTGAGGTCGAGGGCACCATTGCTGATGAGACCGACGCTGGCGCCGAAGCTGTTGGCCATGGACGAGGCAGCAGCACTACTCCTGCTCCAGAAGCGACGGCATCCACACTGAGGGCCGCTAGATCCATGCGTCAGGTCGACGAAATTGCAAGGTCCGGTGGGCAGGGATGGCGATAAGCTAGAAGAGGTGCGCCCGGCACCAGCGGAACGGGCATCGTCGTAGACATCGAATACGAATGATGGATTGCTGTTGGAAGTCAATGCGACGGCAGCATTGGCAGCGTCAAAGGAGGTTGCAGCCATTGGCAGCTCTGGCGGAGGTCATGTCCAGGGCAGAAGTGTCGAGGAAAAGATAGCTGCCTGGGATGTCGAGATAACCGGACGAGACCGGAGGAATGCACAGTCCGGAAGATAGCGAGAAACGACGAATGGCGAGATCGGAGAGAACGCGAGTTGCGACCGCGGAGCGGCCGAGTATTAAAAGATTATGATCGTACTATTTTGCCGGTCGGACAGACAGAAATTGCAGCGCGCTTCGGTGATATCGGGGATGGCGGAAGAAAGTTCAAGGCAGGAGGAAAAGTATGCGCATGACACTGAGAGTATGCAAATCGCGCATTAGTTATCGAGAAGCAGAGGCAGTAAGGAATGCGTCGAGATATCGGCACAGCAAGGCGGACGCAGATGGGTCATGAGGCGTGAATCGGCTGATGAACCTGCAGATGGCCAAAATGCGCGTAAAAAGAGGCAAGGGGACGAAGATGGCGCGCGGGAGTTCCGGTGGACAACAGCAAAGGAAACAGAGAACAGGATACTGACCAGACTGCTATTATCATTGAGAGAGGAGCAGGAAACAGAAGCCGAAGATGTCGAGAAGGCGGACGGTCGCATGCATATATATACATATGGTTCGTTATCTTTGTATAGGGGTCAGGGCGCTTGAAAACGGGTCATGGTTTGGATGCGTGCGACACTCTGTGGATAGGAATTGGCGGTTTGAGAAGGGAGCAGGCTGCCAAAAAGTTGACGAGGTGTACGGAGCAGTAAGTGCAGCCAAAAAATAGAGATAGAGAAAAGAAGGTGAGGCGAGATAATTGGGTGGAAGAAGCTTTGGGGGGGGAGGGGGCCAGAGAGCGCAAATTGTGGTTCTCTCGACGAGTGGATCCAAGCACCGTCCTCGGACTGCAAGTGCACAGTCAGCAGGCGCAACTCTTGTTAGCGGCTGGGGAAAGAGTAGGCACAAGGCGGCAAAAAGACCATGTCGAACAGAGAAAGAACGTGGGTGGGTGGTATCAGCAAAAGTAACCTTGGGAAGGAGGGATGGGGGGAAGCACAAGTAGCCGCCCAGGCCAAACACACCAGATACAGCGGGCACGGCAGGAACGACGCACACAACATAGGCAGATCGGCTTGCATGCATGCGTGCATGGAAGGTGCGGTTCTGAAGGGGTGTCCGATAAAGGATACAGGCGGCCCCTCCTTCTACAGGCAACCATCCACTGAGCGGCCTTCTGTATCTCTGTATCTCACCCCCCGCCAATGCGTAACGTCTAGACGGACGCCATCTCAACGGGCCGCTGCCATTGGGCCGCAACAGACAATGCAATTAACAGCTGCCCTTTGCCCCGCCCACTAGCTCAAACACGCGCCGTCTACGCGTTTCCGTGCAATGAGAAGTCGAGATGTTACTGCAAAGTCATAACATTAGCAAAAATAACGCATCGGGAAGCACACAGCGTAAACAAGACGCAAGTACATGATTCGTCCGGTTCACATTAGTCTCTTCTTTGTTATTTTCCATCATTGTTTTACTTCCCAACCTTTTCTTGATGCATTTGTCGGATGTGCAAAAGTGCTTTTGCATCCAGCGGAGGAATTAGTGTGATCTTGCATCCGTATGTACGATAAAGGTGTATTACATAGGCACATATACTCCATGCCCCTCCTTCAACCAAAGTATGGTTATTAAACGTAGTAATGTGTTAAAAGATAACTAAATGCTTACTCCGCACCATGAAAGGCTAGTCACGTCGAGATACTTCGATCCAATCATCAGTTTACACATGTTTTGCTCAGGTGATATGATACACTAGTCGAGTCCAGTCAAGTCAAATTCGGTTAAATATAGTTAAATACAGTTAATTACAGTTGAATGAAGGTGAGTTAGGCTAGATTCTGCCAAGTTAACTCGGCTCCAGCCACATCAACCAAGTCAAACCAATGTAAGTGCAGCTCAAGTCAAGCTGGCAAAGCCAAATTCAGTCGAGTCCAAGCCACCTAACTCTGCGAAACGTATTCTGTGCGCAGCTCAACTTGGGTTGGTCACATTACATCATGCGAGGCATTTATTCGTTATCATCCTACGTCAAGCCACACTAAGTGGGAAACTTACAAGTGCCGTCAGTCTCTCGTCGCTAGCCCTTTTCTAGAATTGGAACTCGATTAACGGCGAATATTTCAGCAACTCCCACATAAAGTTAAAATCTCATCCAATATTCTTCTATACTCTTTATACATATCCTATTCTGTCCATTCGGGCAATGTCGGATTCATAAAGATTTATGTCGAAGCAAAATTTTAATTGTAAGGAAAAAGAGAGGAAACTGTAGTTGAGGAGTTTGGTGCTATAACAAATAACACAATTCGTAGTAGTTACATACAGATGCCGGATAGAGTGTTTCTATCAACGGAAAATTTCAGAGTATCCAATAAATACATTATCGATCGCTCAGGGAGATGAAGGCGTATTAACCAGACAGTATTTCGCTACGCTGTCTTGCTGCCACTTGTTTTCGTCTTAATAGGCGTGGGCTACTCGGAATATCTAGCCTCTCCTTACTCTTACTTGGCGCCTGGCCTTAGATACTCCACTTACTATGGTAGAACCTAAGTCGAAAAGTCAACGGACGGGAAAGGTGCAGTTTTACTGTAGCCTAATGCTGCTTGATATCTTTGAGCAGCAGTCCTTCTGCCTTGTTATTGTCTCCCGCCGTTCGCGATGGATCAAGTCCTGCACCAGAAGTGCTCCCCGATCCATTCAGCCACCCCATCAGCACATAGCACTTCTGGGACACGGAGCGCTATGAGAAGCAGGATATGGACCTCGGAGGCCACACATTCCTGCTAGTGTGACCCTTTCAGGACGAGAACTCACATTTCTCTGTCTGACACAAGCACGGGACTAGGACGTGGTGGTTGAAAAAGGCAGCACCTAACCTTTAAGCGAATATTGTTGCTGGTCAAAATCTCGCGAAAATAATGGCGTTATTTGAGGTGGAGGACGAAGCGAAGTGAAGGGACTCTATGGCAGATAGAATGCAGAGAGACGAGGACTGTGATGCAAACCGAGTAACTTAGAAGTTATCCTCTTAGACTGCGGTCTAGTGCCCGGAGAAACTACCAATTTATTTCAATTAGTACTTGCTCATTCTCGTAGCTCTGCACAAACCAACATTCATGTTGTTGGTCTCCTGTGTCTGATCTGATACAAAGCCTGGTAGTTGATAAACTACGGGAACTTTAAGCGTAGGAGTGTTTGGACTACGCAAAGCCCTTCTAGGTCGTCTTCCCTTCTGCAAGCCTTTTCAGTACTCCGATGAGTTGTTTCTCGTGAATCTCCATCTCGCCCTCCCGTGCTGGCCACTGGTCTTGACATTCGGTAAGTTTCCGCAAATCAGCATTGTTTACCAACATGAGGAATCTCGCCGTCCTCCTAAGTTGCTCTTCGGTAAAACCACCTCGTCGTAGCTCGCTCTTGAAGGCCCTTTGGGCTTTCCTGATATTGATGGTCTTGGCCTCGCGCATCTCGATTTCCTCGTCCCGTTCGATGCGTCTCGTCGTTTCGTCCGATCTTGATTTTATGACGATGAAAGGTTGTTGACGTGCCACGCACGACCGTACGATATTCAACTCGATCTGACCGGACGTAGGTACGGTTAATAGTGATCACAACATATCGGATGCCCAACCTTATACGTACCTCACCGAACCGTTCGCCGAGAACGATGAGCACGACGTTGAATATGTGCAGCTTTTGGCTCTCGCCATAGTTTTCAGCTGGATTGCGAAGTGTCCCGGCCCCGGGACAGTCATAAAGCATAATCCGGCCAATGCCATGATGGGCCTGGTATTTCTGTTGGCGCTCAGTCGTTTCGACAGTTCCGGTTGCAGCTGCTGCGGCGTCCTTGTTTTTTAGACCTCGAAGAGCATTGATGATGGACGACTTGCCGCTTCCCGCAGGTCCACAGACGGCCACATGTATATACCCTTCGTCAAAGCCCTCGTTTGCTCTCTCCTGCATTATTGGGCTTGTGTGCTTCGCGGACTCTCGTTCTGTCGATGGCTCGTCTTCGAAATTGACTGAAGCTGCCCACGCAAGGATGCTCTCCGACACCTTTATGACGCCCGACGATACAGCCTTAACAGGAAACATGGCTGTGTAGACCGCTCCGGCCGTTATCGCCCCAATTCCAACTGCCAAGCCCTTTCCTGCTTTAGTTGCGTTGCGAGCAGTTTCCTCGGACCAGGAAGGGCCTGAACTCCTTCCTCCACTGGAGGTCCTGGGATATGAACGCGGTCTCGCGTCTGCCGTCTCCGCACGATTCTGATCGCTGTCATCATCACTGTCGGAGGGCGTCCCGTGAAGCTCATCCTCGTCAGAAAAGCCAGGGGACGAATACATCGTGATGGGAGTATAGACGGGCGTGCGATATGAGGTTGTTACTCTGTAAAAGTTGGTGCAGCAGAGATTATTGCACAGAAGCAAGTATTTATATTGAGTTTCAGATTGCTGCCTGTGCGGGGTATTTTGTTCACTTCTACGATGAGCTGTTGCCAATTATGTACATATTATTTCTTTAATTTGGTTGGATCATTCCTGCAGAAGGCCGTCGTGCTCATAGACGTATCACTCCGTACAGTGCATATTAATCAGGCAACCTGCAGAAATTAGGCGTTCGAAGTTGGAGTTTCGTTATCTCAACACCAAACGCTCCTTGTCGCCTAAATCTAAGCATCTTTTAAAAACATTGCTTTCCCCTCGTTCAAGACGTACTTTTCAGCAAACAATGTATATCAACACACAGCAAGTCCTTACGGTGGCGAAAGGCACTCTCGCCGGCTCTAGCTACCCAAGCGCCAACGAGGCCCTGGCGTGGATCCTGCAGTGCGCGCCGCAGACCACGGCCTGGCTTGGAGAGCAGTGGTCTCTTCTATCCGCTTGGCTCACGCGTCCAGGTTGTCTCCTCTCCCCTGTCCCAGGAACTGCTGCTAACCAAGGCGGAAGAGGTGTTTTCTGTTCTCCTCGCCTGGAACATCACATTTTTCGTAGTCTATCTGGCCATATCTTTATTGGGATTCAATTTTGTCGGTATCGCTGCAGGTGTGTTTCCACTATGCCACCAGCTTGAACGTCACATCTGCTAACAAGCCTCCAGGATCTGCAGCGGCCTGGTTCCAGTCGGTCGTGTACGGCGCCTTCACACCTGCCGGCGGACTGTTTGCAACTCTGACGAGTGTGGGCATGATGGGACAGATGAACCCTTTAGCGGCGGGAGCTGCCGGCTCTATCGCCACCTTCGTCGCCGTTCTTGTTTGGGCCGGGAATAAAACCCATGACGGCGAGCCGTAAGGCCGCGTACGTCGAAAAGAATGCATAAAGCGATATACCAACGTACATGCAGTTTGGCGGATGAGCACAGAAGAACCTGACAAATGGTAGACGGTTGTATTTGGCGTTGACGCATTACAGATAGGGCGAAGTAACACCTTGACAGCTTGTAATTTTTGCAATTAACTGTCATACCTTCACGTTCTATCAGCCAACCTCGCAAGTAAAGCTGATATCTCAACGCGTGGCACCGTCTTATACAAGACTCGCCCAGACGCCAAGGGATCGGCATCGTAAGAAATTCATACATTGCATCACACAGCAGAACTGTAGCGGTAACCTTGTCCTATTATCAGCCAGACATGTCTGTGTAGGTTTAATGCTATAATTGTCTATAAACGTGAGGAGATGTGTGCATGCTCTCAGCAGAAACCACCGTGTGAAACCCGTAGACATAGGAAAAAACAGACAAAGAATATATCAATCATATCGCCATATAATGCTTACTTGCACCCCCCCAATCGCCTCCACCCAGACCATCTCACGCCTCACCCCAGCTGCCCAGAGGTGCCGCAGGCGCGATCATGGACCCAGTTCCGATCGAGCCTCCAATATCCCAATAGTGACGTGACGATGACAAGCTGCTGCTTCTGCGTGCCGACCGCCTCGTGCTTTGGCTAGCGCAAGAGCCAGGTTGGTGCCTCAGGCCCGTGACAGGACTAGTCGGCACGACCACCCCAATGCTCATGTTTCGGTACGCTGGCATCGGCCGTCGGTCGCCTGCCTGGCGATTCGTGTTCCGCCCAACTAGCGGGTGATGCTGCCGCACCCGGGCTGCCTTGGCTGCCGCGTCTTGCACGCTGATGTTGTTGTTGAGCGCGAGCGGATGGTGGTGCAGGTGATGTTGGAGGCTGTTGGTAGACGGAGGCGCGTCGGACGTGAAGCGTGACCGGAGGTACCGGAAGACAAGTTTGATATCCAGATCTTGCTCCCATTCCTCCTGGGTGAACGTCTGCTGCGCAGTTGTCTGCGACGGTGTGGCTGCCGCACTGGGCTCCGATGTGGCCACGCTCCCGGGAGACTGCTGACCTTTGATGATGATTGGCCGTGCTTGCAGGATTGTCGGCTGAAAGTGAGGTAGCGATAGTGTCGTTGCAGCGGTAGCTGTAGTAGCATCTGGCGTAGTAACCTGGGCTGCTTCAGCAGGACCGTTCCGCTTGCTTTCTTTCCCAGCCCCACGCCCATTATCCTGTGGCATCTCGCGTTCGGGGGGAGTCATTGCCTCCGGAATAACGGGCAGCCCAGCGTAGGGAAGCGGCATTTGCTGCACGCGCTGATAGGTCGTAAAGGCACCCGGATGTGAGGTCATATGCCGGTGAACAAACTGGCCCAGTTCCTTTGCGATTCGGTCGAGCATGCGCAACCGCCACGATGAGGATGTGTCATCGCTCTCGCCCTGTTCCTTCTCCTTGCTCACAGCATTGAATGCAGCAAGCACCGCATCCGATGGCGTCGGTGTTGGTGATGGATCCTTGATCTCCTCCCGCCGTGTCGTCTCCGGGATGGTGTCCCCGAACAGAATAGAGAGGACTTCGTCATCGATGCCCATCACCTCGACCATGAACTTTCGTGTTATCCGGGACCACAATCCTTCATTGTGTTCATCGCCATCGTCTGACGTTCCCAGGACGAGGTCGTCATCCTCCTGGTCATGCCACTCGCCATTTGCCTCACCGACAACCACATCACTAGCACTGGCAATGCTAGCAGCGGATACCGGCGCTGTCGCTGCTTCGTCTACTCGGCCCCGTCGTGAGGACAGTTCCGATCCTCTCCGCCGCCGCGTCTGCTTCCGAATTTCTTCCAGGAGCACCCGGCTATGGTTTAACCGCCATTCTTCGATACGCTGTATCCGCTGCATCTCCTCTGATAAATCTTGCTCAACCTGTGGTGGTGCTGGCTCGAGGCTCTCTCGGCGCCGCTTGGTCACACGTCTTGGATTAAACTGTTCAAACGCGTAGAGACGCTCTTGTAAAGCTGCACTCATGCCGGCGGTGTCGCCTAGTTGGAAGGTTCCTAAGCCGTCGTGCGTGGGCAGGTTGACGGTGGTGATCGTCGTTGTCGTCTGCATAGACGGCTGTGCCTCTCTCTGGTCTGGTGCTCGAAGTAGCATGTTGGGTGCCGACCGGAAGTCGGCCAGGTGGCTGTCGAGGCTGTCAAGCTCGGCATCTTCTTCTTCGGCATCCTGATCGGTGTCGAGGATGGATGCAGACGAGGTAAGGAGAGAAGGCAGAGGTACGGAGTGTAGGGCAAGCATTGGCTGTCCGAAGGATGGAGCGTAGCCAGAGCGTGGGAAGCTACGAAGGCTCCCAGGCTCGCTCAACCGTGATCGACCTGGTGTCGACTGTGAATTCGAAACCGAGCTCAATATGGATGATGTGCCAGTTGTGTCGGTGGGCGGAGAAAAAAGCACCCAAGTTTGTGACTCGTGAGGGCCCACAATAGTGGTGTGGACTCGGTGGTCGTCTCGATCATCAGCCTCCTGCAGAGGAGGCCGCTGGACAGCCTGCCGGGCAGGCTGCTGAAAGGCCATGGTAGCAACAGCAGATGGACGATGGATGATGATGGAGATGGGAAGGGAAAGCAAAAATGGACGGGAGAAGTCGAGAAAAGAGGGCCACGAGGCTGCTGGGCTTTATCAGATAGCGACCGGGTGGTTCAGGAAGCCACCGAACTCGGCGGGCTGCCTTAGTTTTGCCGCCTAAAGCTAGGCGATATGTCAAGGCAAGCTTGAGCAGCGCTAGCCAGGTTGAATTATCCCCCTTTTCGCTGTCTGCTGCTGCTGTGGCGGTAAAACGAGGTTGGGCAAGAGGCGAGGATAAGGCAGGACAAAAACTCCAGAGGTCCAGTCGAATCCGGCAAGCCTAGGGTGGGAAAGACACACTGCACTGGAGGGGAACGGCACGAGGCCGGAGGAAATGGAGGACTGTTTGTTGGTAGCGCCAATCTCTCGTGCCAGGCTGATGCGAATGGGACAAAGAAACGGGCCCCGTTTGCAGACCCGTCCGGCTATGTGGACGTACGGAGCAGGATGGCGAATGACGCAAGATTATTGGGAGAGATGGATGCCCGGAGCACAGAACGACGCGAGTTGGGAGAATGAGGACAAATCAAGGTTATATGAAAGAGGCGGGCTGCAGCAGCATTGAAGGAGGGGGGCTGGCACGTTGTGAGATTTGGACCAGAGCGCTGACGCCCAAAGACTAAGAGGTACGGAGTACGAGTCCAAGTGCTGAACTGGCTGACCCCACCCACACTTACCCAACGCGCCTTCCTCCAATGTGGCAGTGTGGTTCCTGCAAGTGACGCACTTTCCCAATGGGATACATTCCCCATCCAGCCAGATACGTGTACAAACCATATAGTAATCCCAGCGTTGGGCTACATTCGGCCGATCCGCGCGCCGCATTCTTCCCCAAAGGCAAGATACATCTTATCTCACGCATTCCGGCTTAATGCCGCGGCCACTGATGGCGTCCTGATGGCGACATCGTCTCCGTGAAAGAGGGCAGAGATGGCCTCAGCTCACGCGCCACCCACTTGACCGCCGCCTAAGCAGCCGGATCATTATCGGCTTCTGGAATCGCTGATCCACACCACCGCCTTCTTGCTCGTATTTTGCCCTTACTATTCCAGGCAGAACCCAAGGGAGTTCGGGGTGTATTTATAACCACGGATTTATGTTGAGTCCAGTCAGCGCCACGGTTGACCCTCCTGTTCATGCCCCTTCTCTGTGCCGGCTTCCCAAAGTCAACAGATGGACCGTCTACACGTAGAGGCCTGTGAGTGGCGGTGAGCAAATGCGCTTGCCAGGTCGGCCACAAGACAGCGATCTGGCGACTGTTTTGCGCTGACGTATACGATAATCACACGATGTGCCTGGCTCTCGCTGGTGCCATCCCCAGCATCAGGTGGTCGGCCCGCCTATAAGACAGCTGCAGCACGGTAAACACACCGAAAGTTAGCGCCTAATCACATCGACTTGTCGTCCCATTTCACGGCTGCCCTGCTGAGCTTGTATTTCACCCTAATGAGCTTATTTGTGTTTTATTCTTTCCGGGTACATGACGTAGTCGAGTCACGCGGTCTGAATACATCCAGATCGGCGCTTCTGTGCTCCCGTCTGTGAAGATGCTATCGCCTCTTGTGTGCCAAAGCACCAGCCCTGTCCACTCCCCCAATACAAACACAGCAACAAAATAAGAAGTCAAGCTAAAACAGTCCGCGTTGCGCCGCTTACACCTCCGTCCTCATACGATGCTTTTTTTGCTCTTGTCTATGAGGAGAAAGCGTCGGGGAACTGCTTGACGTTCAGGGCCAGCTTGCCGTGGTTGCTCAGGAACTGCACGTAGGCACCGTCCACGCGGACGTGGCCGGCGGCCTTCTTCTCCTGGTACTCCTCGCGACGCAGGGGGGTGAAGCCCCAGTTCTTGGAGACGATGATCTTCTGCCGGCCGGGGAACTTGTACTGCGAGCGGCGGAGAGCCTCGAGAGCGATGGCGCGGTCTGTCGACGGTTAGCAAGCGATGCCGGACGCGGCGTTGGAGCGCGGAGGCAGATACGTACTGGAATCGCGCGTGCGCACGCTCAGGATGATCTGGCCAATGTTGACACGAGCGACGGTGCCGTTGGGCTTGCCCCAGGCACCGCGCATACCCGTCTGCAGACGATCGGCACCAGCGCACGACAACATCTTGTTGATGCGGACGACGTGGTACGGGTGGGCGCGGATGCGCATGTGGAAGCCCTCCTTGCCGGCGAACTTGACGAGGTACTTGTTGGCGCAAATACGCGCGGCCTCGAGGGCCTCGGAGCTCAGCTGCTCATACTCGTTGGAGACGAGGTGGATGCACAGCGGGAAGTCGTCGACGGTGGCACGCTTGCGGCCCAGATCGAAGATGCGGACCTTGGGGTCGGGCACACCACGGTTGAAGCGGGACTTCGGGTACGGCTGAGGGCTGAAGTTAGCATCTCTGTTCTCCATCTCATCGTGACGAAGCCTCCCACTCTCCCGTTCCAGGGCTGAAAGAAGCAGACGAAGCAGAAACTCTTGGACTCTGTCGAGCAAGCCTGGCAAAAGTGTCTGCGAAAAGACAACCAGTGACGATGGTGTTTTCGCTTCCCCTCCTTCGCCCTGAATTTTCCGATTGCCTCTTTTCGTCCGCTTCTTCTCTCATTTCTGCCCCAAACGTCCCCGTCCTCCTCTCAAAAACGCACCTTGTTCTTGCAGTACCGGTAGCAGCGAGCCGGACGACGAGCCATTTTGTCTGATTTCTCGGAGTCGACGTAGGTGGTGTTATGGGTTGATTGAGGATGGAGAAAGAGCAGGAGGAAAAATTGGCGGGCACAATAAATCACTAGACGATAATATTGCCTCCGGGCCTGATTTCAAAGCAAATTAGGATTACAATAGCCACCGCCGCCACTTCTGCATTCTTCCGTCTGAGGGCAAGAAATGTGGAGACTTAGGTTTTCCGTGCCCTGAAAGCCCACACTGGACCGGAAAAACATGAGCCCCGCAATTAGCAAATCAATTTTTTTCCTTCCTATGTGAATTTTGTCTTGGCCGTGAGAGCGAAATCCATCCACTTGTCGACAACCACAACGAACTTTCGATTACCCTCACAACACATCAGCCCCTCGACAACCGTTGCAATGGCCCCCATTAAGAAGAGCAAGAAGTGAGTGCCAGTCGAAAAACCAGAAGCCAGGACCTGACGCCAGCCGAGATTCGTCGTGCAGCGAGTCTTTGGCCATATTTCCGAAGCAGTTTGCTAACATACCTTTCTCTTTAGGGAAGCCAACTCCATGTAAATATTTCCCGTCCTCGAGCCGAGCGGTTGGATCGATATACCGAAACAGATTGTACTGACCATGTTCCAGCAACTCGCGCCTGGCGCTTGTGATGAAGAGCGGCAAGGTCACTCTCGGCTACAAGAGCACCCTCAAGGCCCTCCGCAGCGTAAGCGATGCCATAACATGTCCGGGACTGTTGCCGAACAATTGCTAAACATGGTCTCTATTCAGGGCAAGGCCAAGCTCGTCCTGATCTCCTCCAACACCGGTCCCCTGCGGAAGTCGGAGCTCGAGTACTACAGCATGCTGAGCAAGACCAACGTGCACCACTTCTCTGGCAACAACGTACGTATATGAACATGCAACCCCGCGTTCTTTGGGCCGCGCTCCTATCGCCTTCTCCCAGTATCCAGCCCAGAGACGGCAAAGGCGGTTGCCGACGCCGTTTCTGGGCTTGCCCTGCGAAGAAGTCGCCAGTTCTTGCCGACTTTGGAGGGTTCGCCAATGTGCTAACCTGTAAATGATTTAGATTGAGCTGGGCACCGCATGCGGTAAGATGTTCCGCTGCTCGACCATGGCTGTCCTGGACCCTGGTGACTCGGACATCCTGTCGGACCAGCAGGCTTAGGTCTGGTGAGAAAACAAAAAAGGAAAAGGAGAATGAGCATTTAGAGGAGGGCCTATGATGCCTAGTGTCTACGGACTGGTCAGGAATGTACCCGGCGTTCAGGCAGCAGTTTTTCGAATATGTCAGTGGCAGTATATGCAAACAGTCAAGTCAAGAATAACACCGGCCTCTGTGTGAAGGAAAACCGGGTCTGAGGATGTGTGTCACGTGCATGCGGATTGCGAACTGTGGCTATGTGGGGAGTGCTGTAAACGAGGCGCCCCCAACGCCAACAGCCGGTCCACCTGACCGATAATGGTAGTTACGTTTTTGATTTAGTAATAATGCGTGGCAGCGGGTGGAAATGCGGTGTTGACGAAGGGACGTACTCTTGCAGACGCAATCCGGCGGCGCAAGGATGTTTGATTGCACGGGACGAAGCCGACCAAGCAGGAGCAGAAGACGGACGGCTCAGCGGCCATTGTTGCGAACGCGTTTGGCGGTCCTAATAACAGCAGGGGCCCATATAATGGAAGGTTGAAAGAACAGATCTGGTGCATAATTCGGGTGTAAACAAGCTAATTGCTCTCATTTCTGTTGCAGGGGGCCCCCAGGTCTAGGACGGATAATGGCAGAGTCCCGAGGCCAGAGGCCCCGGTTTAGGAAGCTGGCGAGTATGGTCCGTGAGGGCATCGACAGGCAACAAAGGACAGGCGTTGCAGGCTTATAGGGAAGCGGGCAGTCACCGCTTGTTTCACCGCGCTGAGCACTGAGTCAGGAGACCTGGAGCCCCGGTGGCCAAAGGTGTACTCCGTGCTGTCTGCAGGAATGTAACAGATCACCAACAGGCGTCGGCCAGACGGCGTAGGCCATCCCAAGATGCACGAGCAATGTGCGCAGGTTCATGCAGTTCTCCCAGACGACGCATTCCTGCATTTCTCCGGGTGACCCGTGGCGGTGATTTGGCACCACTCTGTATGGAGAGGCTGCAGGCAATCGGGCACCAACAGAGTGCAGACTGCGGAATTCCACACCGCCCAGCGCAGAGGTTCAGGCCAGCGGCCGACTGCTCGTACGAGGGCCCTGTAATGCTCTGGAGTGGCTAGGAGCGGGGCCGCTGTAATCGTAGGGAGGGGCCTGCCTGACGCTAGCGGTTGGTCTTTTGGCAGCACCATTTCCGGGCGAGCGTAATCGCAGTTTAGTGGACGCCAGGGGAGTTGTTAAAATAAAGCCGACGCCGTGTTTCCCCTTGTCCGTGCACCATCGCGGAGAGAAACAGGCGAAGGTCGCGAATAGGGGGCGCCAGTGTTTCGACGTTGTCCCAGACAAGCCTTACTGCCCTGTATGCTCAGAGCTCCATTATTCCTGTTTTTCTTTTCCCTTGACCTTCCTGTTTCTGTCAACAACCTTTGGCACTGCCGTTGTCGTTGAACACAAGCGCCGACTGCACGAAGCGTGCCTCTACTATTTTATTCTTGAACATCCGTTGAGGAACTGCAGCCGGCCAGACGGACTTTTGCCGCGAGACCCGACTGTGAGACGAGGCCAGCCTTTCTGACGGTCAGCAGCCAACGGGGAGACTATTGTGTTGTGCTGCAGCGAGAAGTGAAGTGGTATCGGAGAGAGAGTGTGTGTGTTTGTTTGACAGGAATCGACGAGAGAACGGAGAGCGGTACGCAGGCGGACGCAGACAGACGCAGACAGACGCAGACGGACGCACACCGACATATCCAAAACAGGCAACAAAAAGGCGGAAGGATGTCGACGTCGATGACGAAGCGGCCCTTTGAGGCCGGCCGGACTTCGCCGAGCAAGGCGAGCTCGCCGTCGCGGACGCCACGGTCGACGACGCCGAGCGGCGGTGAGAAGGCGGCGGCGGGCAGCATCGGGGCCGGGGGCCCGGCGGCGGGCAACAACGCGGTGCGCACGCGGTCGATCCGGTCGAGCACGCTGGTGTCGGGGCGGGCTGGCGTGGTGGCAGGGGCACACCGGCGCGACTCGTCGCGGCTGAGCGCGGCGACGGGCGCAGACGTGGCGGCGGCGACGGAGGCGCAGGAGGCGGCGCGGGCAGAGACGGTGGCGCTGCTGGACGACCTCAAGGAGCGGCTGTCGCAGGCCGAAGGCCAGGCCGAGCAGTTCCGGCGGCTGGCCGACGTGCAGCAGGCCAAGCTGGACGAGGCGGTGCGCGAGCAGGCCCGGCTGGAGGAGCGGGCGCACGAGTACGACGAGCAGCTCGAGGGGCTGCAGAGCGAGAAGCGCGAGATGGGGCGGCAGATGCAGCAGATGGAGACCATCTACGAGGCCGAGCACAGCGCGATGACGCGCGAGAAGGAGGACATGGCCAACCGCGAGGAGGAGATGCAGGCCGTCATCCAGCGGCTCAAGGACAGCCTGGCCCAGCGGAACAACAACGCGAGCGGTGACGACGAGGGCCGGCCCTCGAGGCAGTGTGAGTTTTCTTTTCTCTCGGGGGGGTTTTTTTTTCTTTCTTTCTTTCCTCTCTCCTCTTCCATCCCTAATTCTAACTCACCCAGCTGGAAACAACTCGCCAGGGCTCAACGGCAGCGAAGGCAGCTTTGCACCGCCGTCGTCGCTGCACCGCAGCGACTCGCGCAACAACTCGAAGCTGCTGCTGCAAAAGGACAAGCTGATCGAGTCGCTGCGGCTGGAGCTGGCCGAGGCGCAGATCAAGCTGGTCGAGTCGGAGAACCAGGGCGGCGGCCGTCTGCGCGAGGTCGAGCGCCAGCTGATGGAAGCCCGCATGGCCAACGCCCGCCTGATGGAGGACAACGAGAGCTACCAGCTGCTGCTGCAGGAGAAGACGCTCAAGGGCGACTTTGGCACGACCGACTTTGGCTATCTAGGCAGCAACGGCAGCGGCGGACTCGCCAGCACGCCAGCCAACCATGTGGCCGACGAGAACAAGGCGGCCGGCGGCGAGGAAGAGGCCTCGACGCCCAACGAGACGCGGTCGTCGAACCTGGACGCGCTCGCGGCGCTCGAAGGCCGCGGATCCAGCCTGGCCGACGAGCTGTCGGGGGCTGCCGGCAACGACAGCGACAGCGAGAACGGAGCCGTGGCCGTGACCATGGCCGTGGCCATGGCCGACGTGCCGTCCGAGTCGCAGCGCCGGATCGAGGCCGAGCTCAAGTCGCTGCAGGACCAGAACAAGGCTCTGACGCTGTACATCAACAAGATCATTGAGCGCCTGCTCGAGCACCAGGAGTACCAGTACATCCTGGCGTCCGACGGCAAGCCGCCGCCGGCACCGACGTCGCTGCCGGCCACCAGCGCCGGCGTCAATGCGAGCGCCAGCGCCATGGCCAGCGCCCGGTCCAGCGCGCGGACCAGCGCGCGGACCAGCGCCAGCTCCAGCGCCAGCTCCAGCGTCTCGGGCGCCAACACCAACAAGGACCTGCCGCCGGCCCCGACCAATCCGCTTAGTCAGCAACAGGCCGGCAGCATCCACAACTACCTCTCGCGCACAAAGTCGATGGCGGTGGGCGGCAGCAGCGCCTCGCGCATCCGCCCGCGGCCGCACTCGGTCATGCACGAGTCGGCGCTCAGCCACCCGGACACGGCCCCGTCGATCCCCATCTCGCTGTCGCGGTCGACGAGCCGCCGCCAGCGGCCGATGAGCGAGCAGTACGTCCGCCACGGCGGCATGGGCGGGCCCTCGGCCGCGTCCGTCATCAACGCCATGTACAAGGGCCCCGACGGGCCGCTGTCGCCGTCGTTCCGCAACTCGGGCTACCTGTTTGGCGGCGTCAACGGGCCCAACGGGCCCCGTGGTGGCGACGGTGCGTCCGGCGGCTCCGGCTCCTCCATCCACGGCCCCCGTTCGCCCGCCCTGCCGGCCCTCTCGACCAGCGGCAACTTCCCCGGCATGCGCAGCGAGACGTCCAGCGTGTCGGGCGACTGGGACTCCATCAGCTCGCCCAAGAGCCTCAGCCCGCCCCGGCCGGTCGAGAAGACGTCCTTTACCGGCTCCAAGCCCCGGCCGCTGCGCCTTGTCCAGGAGAACACCGACCTCGTCAAGGTCGATCTCGGCGTCAACAAGCGCGCCAGCTGGATCGGCTGGGCCTTTGGCGGCAAGAAGGACGACGGCAGCCACAGCCCCCTGCATGCCAACGCCGCCTATGCCGAGTCCATCCAGGAGTGAGCCGGCTGAGACGCGTGCTCGTCGGTCCGCCGTCCGCTTCCACACGGACCTCTCCGCTCCCTGTCTCTCCTTTGTCTCTCTCCTTTCATCCTTCTGCCTCTCTTGCCTCTTTTGCCTCTTCTTTGCTTCTTCGCCTTTCCCCCCCTGTTGGACAGAGTCTCATGGTTGGATACCCCTACCGATTGCAAAGCGGACTGGCCTCTTTTTTGTGAAATCTTTTTTTTTATAATTTCTTTTCCCGTCTTTCTCTATTCTACGCTCTTGCCCAGGAAACTCGATATGATGAACGATTAGATTATTCAGGTATGACTAAGCATAGTTCTGTGTGAGAGAAAAAAATACGCATTACATGGCCATGAGCAAAGACGTGCTTCAGTGAATAGATGCTGGCTGCATTGATGGTTTCAATTTCTCTAACTGCAGGGGATCAATGCTCAGACCCAGTCACGCACAACCACTCAGAGACTCGGGCCGTGAGGCGTAACAAATGAGCGTCAACCAAACTATGAAAACGCAGATACGCCTTGTCCCGTCCCAATAACAGTAAGGACATTGGAGCAGTTGGTGGCAAACGTGTCGGTAGACCGTATGAGAGAGCAAGCCTGCTTTTCGGAGCTGCGGACGTCTTTCTGCCCTGCGGCTGTGTGTGGAGAACTCGAGAGCTCCTAAACGAGACACGACTGTAGTCATTGCTGTCATTATTGTCTGCTGGTCTGCTGGTCTGTCGGTCTGCTGCCGCGTCTGCTTTCCGCCCACCCTTGCCCTGTTGTGCGTTTCTACCTTGCCGCTTTCATGTCTGTGCCTCCACCCCCAACCCTCCTTCCAGCTGACAGGTGCTGTCTGACCGCAGAGTTGTTCGCAGGGTTGCACCCCCATCGCCCCATTGGCCGTGGCGGGAAGGGGGACCGGACACATGTCTTCCTTTTATTCCGCCTCGTTAAAGACCCCGCATTCGACCGTCCGACAGGTTTAGATGTCGTCGATGGCAATGTCCTCCTTGCCGCCGCCTTCTGAGCTGCTGTCGTCGCGCTCCTCGTCGAACTCGAAGCCGACGTCGCCCTCACCACCGTCGCCGTACGTGTCGGTCTCGTTGATCTTGGCGTGCTCGGGAAGCTCGCCTGTGACGGGTTAGTTGTGAGTTTGGGGGAGATGCACGTGTAATTTTGTGACCAGAGACGGAGACACCGGAGACACCTACCATATGCCTTGAGGTTACGGGCTTCTTCAGCAGAGTACCTGCGCAAATGTTAGGACCGGAAACGCGAAGAAGCACATGATGGCTGCATACTTGAGGATGACGTCTCCCTTGCCGTCCTGGAAGTCGCGAAGCGACAGAAGAATCACATCGCCGGTGTTGATCCTGCATTGGGTGTTAGCAAGATTCGGTAAGAATTAGGTCACCAGACAGCCCGTCTGTATCTAGGCGCCTCTCGGCGACAGCACCGACGACAGAGAATAAACATACCAAACCTTCTTCCGAAGCTTGCCGCGAATCGACGCCAGACGAACTGTGCCGCTGTCGTCAAACGCGCGGGCCTCCAGCCGGCCGTTGCCCAGCATCTTCACCACCTGGGCATATTCCTGGCCGTCCTCCTTGAAGATGAGTTCGCGCTTGTCCTTGTCGCTCTCGTTCTTTCCTCTCCGCCGGTTCTTGCCACCCTAAAAAGCCAAGAAAAGGTGACGTTAGACTCTCTCACAATGTGGGCAGAAAAAAAGAGGGAAAGAGGGAAAGAGGGGTAAAAAGGCTGCATGGGAGCATCTCTTACTTTTCCCTTGTTCTTCGGCATATTGACTTATATGCGGCTGATCTTCGATGGTGTCTGTTCTGGCTACAGACTTTTGAGGGGTGGAAGTTTTTATGGACTGATGGATTTAAAAAACTGTAATTAGGAGTAGTCGGAAAGGAGGCGCGAGTGGCGGCGATTGGCTGCAGAAATACGCTGGTGAAAGGAAGAGGGGCTTTGCAGCCCAAGGCGCGTAAGGCTTTCTACGGGTCAAAACAAAGAGCAGCCGATTTACCCCGCGCAGCCTGTGAGGATGCCCTAGGTCACGTGCCTGGATTAGTTGCAGCATCTATATGTATGTACTCTGTACTCCGTACAGTACACTACTCCGTATGTAAGATACATAAGATATCTTAAGATAAGATATGTATCTTATCTTACCTTGCGTCTTGATGCTGCTAAACGGCGCCACTGACGGGAACAAGCGGCTTCTACTCCGTACCGTTGCGCTCTAAGGAGAAATAATACCTTGGTAAAACTGTTGCCCTCCTTGATGCTTATATGAAAGAGAAAATCCGAGTACAAGGTGAAGAGACATACGACATAAACGTGAACTATGAAAAATGAGACGCAGAGAAGCAAGTTTACGGGCAATGTGAGCCGTACCCGACAACAATAGCTCAGCAGGCATGACCTCATCATGGAATGCTTGGAAATCTATGTAATCTGAGATAAGATACCTTCCCATTGATTGGCGCTTGAGAACTGCGACCAACGGGGCAGAAATTTCCCGCCTTCACGAGACTCAGCCTTGTGGCTGTGCCAAGAAGGATGCAGCGAGGATCACAATTTGGGCCCCCCATGTGTTTATGAACTGCCTTGGTGGTGACAATCATCTTGAACGACATTCCTCCGATAATTGTTACATACCGACCCAATACTATATGGAGAAGCCAGCCACTCTCTGCCTGCGACCTTTTCCTTCCCTACAAACGCCTCAAGACTTGAGATGGCGCTCAGTTTCGGTCGATCCGATATATTATCGGCGAATCTAACCAAACCGATCGAAGATGCCCTAAAAGATTTTGAAAGCGTCCTCTCTGTCAGTCAACGCCAAGAGTTCCACCAGAAAAAGAACCTTCCTGATGCCGACGCCGTCCTCATCTTCACTGCCGAACTCGATGCGCGCAACTCCAACAGAAAGGGCCGCAGTATTGGCAGCAACCTGTTCACCGTCTTGCAATCCGTTCGCGATTTCTCCTTGATTATCGGCACTTTCGTTTCAGCCCATCCCGAGATTGCGGCACTCGTCTGGGGCAGCATCCAGCTGACAACACTTGTATGACTGGTTTCACGGCTTGTCGGCACGTGTTAAGACTAACACCTTCATAAGGTGCTCACAAATTTTCTCTCATACTACGAAGCAGCCTCGAAGTTCGTCATCGAACTTGGACGGATGTGCCCAAACTTCAAGGACTACCAGGGACTTTTTCCAACCTCGACGAAACTCAGAGCAGCGCTGAGCGGTTTTCACGCCTCCATTATCCGTTTTTGCAAACATCTCGTGGTGACTTCGAGACGTCCCTGTATGTAGACTCTTGCATGCTACAACGACAGAACTGACAGAAACAGGGGCGCAACGAGCTCTCCGCTCCTTTTGGAATTCTTTCGAGCAAGAGTTCAAGTCTGACAAAGACGATATTCGAGCCCACAGCGAAAATGTCAGAAATACAATAGTGTTTACAAAAGCACAGGCCGATAGTGAAGATCAATGAAGGAACAAAAGTAGCAGAGCTCTCTTTTCTCGATTCGCACGAGGAACAAGTATTGATTTAAGGAATATCAATAATCAGCAGGTGCAGAGAGACAGACGGCGAGCGTGTAAGTTTTTTTTTTTTTGGGGGGGGGGGGGTTTGGGAGAGAAATATTCTTTTTGATAGCTCACCTTTTTTGTCTATACCATCTCAGGCGAGCGGCGGCAAGAACTCCTCGACAAGCTGTCCACCCACGATTACTTGACTTCCTTGAAGCAGAGTCGACGTAAAACCTGTGCTGGGTCCACTGATTGGGCATTTCAGACGGCAGAATTCGCGACGTGGTTTGACGGCACAGGCCCTCCGCTGCTTTGGTGCTCTGGAAAAAGTGAGGCCCTTACACTTGACCGTATTGTATTGTTCTGTTTCTGCTAACCGTCATAAGTCGGATCCGGAAAGACAATTCTTAGGTTAGTACTACGTATATGGTTCCAAAAAAGTCCTGCAATGATTCTCGTTTTAGGCTTGCAGTGCGAGCATAATCAACCATGTGCTTACTCACAAGAACAATCCTGACATTTCACGTTCCCTTCTACTTCGTGCGATTTGACGACCAGAAATCGCTTCTGGCAGAGACCGCCGTCAGAACTATCTTGCGACAGATTCTGGATCCAGAAAAGCTTTCAGAAGATGAGGAGGGGAAACTAAAAAGTGCATTGTCCGCTTCTACGACTGACGTTGCGGACATCCTCCTTGCTAGGATCAAACGCCTGAAAGGCTGCTACATCATCATCGATGGCATTGATGAGTTCGAGAAACAGGAACGCAATGAACTCTTAAAGACTCTTTTCAACATTGTTTCCCAGACATCGAATACGAGACTTTTTATTTCTGGACGCGAGAGCTTTTCCCAGGAAATAAAAACAAAGTATCCATCCCTCCAAAACATCTCAATGAGATATTCTTCAGTGTCATCAGCCATGGAACTGTACATCGACGGCCTACTCGAAGCAAATTAGAAAACGAAGAACTTGTAATAGGAGACCCAGATCTCCTTGTGGAAATAAAGAATGCACTGCTGAAAGGTGCCGATGGCATGTAAGTTTTATGCCCAACCAACACACCGGTATTTTTACTCACAATCTGCAGGTTTCTCTGGTTCATGTTCCAAGTCGACGAAATATGCTCGCAACATTGTGATGAAGACATCCGCTCAACTATTAGTGGTCTACCAAGGGACCTGACAGAGGTGTTTAAGCGGGTCCTCTTTCGGATTGTCTCTCGAAACAACGCAAAAATTGCACAGAAATCGTTCCGATGGATAGGAGGCATGAAACGGCCGCCGTGTCTCAGCGAGCTTCGTGAGATCATACTCGTTGAGATCGGACAGAAAGACTCGATTTCGGGTCGGATATGCAACGACATCCACCACATTGCCTCATGGTGCGAGAACCTCTGGGTGGTTGATGAAGAGCTCGAGCTGGTTCAGTTCGGATACCACTCCATTTGTGAATTCTTGTTGCAGAAATCAGCCGTGGCAAACTTTCAGGACTTCCATCTTGACTTGGAAGAAGCTACCCATTACATAGGCGAGATATGCGTCACGTATCTGAACTTCAACGATTTCAAAACGACTTTGGCGCGGCGACCCAAGCCAATACCACCAATCACTCCTGCCGATATACCCGGGAAAGCCTTTGGAGGTCCATTGGCCAAGGCTCTCAGCTTGACAGCCAGATCAAAGCCCACAGCTGTAGACATCACACACAATATGTCCAGTTTTGCTAGAAGTGGGACAACAACGGACACTGATCGGCTCATTTCCAGCCCCCCGTTTCTTGCCTATGCGAAAGAGAACTGGGCGTTTCATACGGCTCGTTTCCAGGAATAGAGATCCAAGACTTGGCCTCTGTGGGAAAAGCATAATAGTTGAGGGGCATCAACTTGCAGGGCGTCCGTGGGGGGATACGCCTTTCAGTGCTAAGCGTGGAGCTAGCTTTAACTGGGCCGTAGCACATCGTCACTCGGCTTTGCTTCGTCTGATGATGAAAATTCGGTCGATTTTATCAATCAGAAAAGAAACAGCCGAGCAGCTGCTGTTTGACATGGGTGATGAAAAAAAACTCACGATGATCCTCGACGGCCAGACATTTCATGATTCATGGACTATGCCAGTCTTGATAGCAGCCATCGAGTCCGGAAACGAATACATTATCGACAAGCTACTTGCGGCCGGAACATTTATTCTTCGTGATCGATCCCCACCAGTTTCTCTACACGTTTTTGTTTATCTGGGCTACGCAGATGTTGTTGACAATCTGCTCGCGGCTGGAATGGATGCCAACTCACTTTTCCATGGTTATGACGGTGCCTACACACTACTGCAATTGGCTGCTAGGTATGGTCACGCAGACGTCATCGAAAGGCTGCTTGCGGGCGGGGCAGATCTGAACGCTGGTGGAGTGCATGGCACGGCATTCCAAGTTGCTGCTTTGCAGGGTCACGCAGACCTTATTGACAAGCTGCTTGCCGCTGGGGCAGACGTGAATTCTCCTTCTTCTAAATTCATTGGCACAGCACTACAAGAAGCTGCTCGTGACGGCCATGTACACATCGTCGAAAATCTGCTTGCCGCCGGGGCAGAGGTTAATGCTCCTGCTAACGAACCTGGCATATTTGGCACAGCAATGCAAGAAGCTGCTTTTTCCGGCCACATAGATATCGTCGACAAGCTTCTCGCAGCCGGGGCAGAGGTTAATGCCCCTGCCGGTATTCACGGCACAGCACTACAAACGGCTGTTGGAAAAGGCCACACTGACATTGTCGACAAGCTTCTCGCAGCCAGGGCAGACGTTAATGCTCCTTCTTTTGGATACACTGGCACAGCACTACAAGAAGCTGCTATTTCCGGCAATATGCATATCGCCGACAAGCTTCTCGCAGCTGGGGCAGACGTTAATGCTCCTGCCAGTTTGCATGAGTTTGGAACAGCACTACAAGCAGCTGCTAGAAAGGGCCACATAAATATCATCGACATAATTCTCGCAGCTGGGGCAAAAGTTAATGCCTCTGGTCCAAAGGGCACAGCCCTACAAGCAGCTGCTAGGAACGGTCATGCAAACGTCATCGACAAGCTTCTTGCCGCTAGGGCAGACGTTAATGCTCCTTCTTTTGGATACACTGGCACAGCACTACAAGAAGCTGCAGTAAGGGGCCACACAGACATTGTCGACAAGCTTCTTGCCGCTGGGGCAGACGTTAATGCTCCTTCTGAATACACTGGCACAGCACTACAAGAAGCTGCTAAAAAAGGGCACATAGATCTCGTCGACAAGCTTCTTGCAGCCGGGGCAGACGTTAATGCTCCTTCTGGATACACTACTCACTCAGCACTACATGAAGCTGATAGAAATGGCCACGCTGACATTGCTACGAAGCTGCGTGCGGCTGGAGCGACAGATTAGGGCAACGCTGCTGCCAGCATCTCTTTGTTTTTGCGGTTTGCATTTCACGAGTTGGAGAGCCAAGGTCAAATTGTATGTATTCAAACACTTCTAAGAATTCTTTTGCTATCGTAACAAGTGGTATCATGCGGAAACGGGCGTGGTGTCGACGCCGGCAAAGCCCGGCTTGCGGGTCTCGACCTCGCCGGCGGCCGCGGCTCTCCGGGCGGCCAGCTGGAGGGCGGCCTTGTACTTGCCGTCGACGACGTCCTGGCGGCTGACGGCGGCGACGTCCTGGGGAAGGCCCATGGAGACGAGGTAGCGGACGGTGTCGCGCCACTCCTGGGCTTTGCGGGCGCGGTCCCACCGGAGCTCGTCGGCCATCAGGTCGATGACGCGAGGGAGGGCGCGCAGGGCGGCCTCGGCGTCGAGAAAGGACATGCGGGTGCGGCGGCCGAGGAAGTCGGCCGCGGTCTGGGCGTACTCGTTCTGCACGGCGTACTGGACCTCGCGCTCGAGCACGGGAAAGACGTCGGACAGCTTCGCGTGGCGGGCCGTCTTCTCGGGGCCCAGGACTTGCCAGGCCCGGTCGCCGTAGTTGGACGCCAGGGCGGCGGCGGTCTCGCCGTCGATCTGGTAGTAGCCGGCCAGCTGGGCCGGCAGGTCGGTGCTGTAGCCGTGGGCGCCGATCATGCGCAGGTGGTTGGTCGCGCAGGAGCCGGTGGCGCCGGCAACGTCCGACGGCAGGCCCAGGCCGCTGATGTCGACCGCGGCCGGACGGCTGGGCGTCAGGTTGTAGGCCTTGACGGCGGCATCGACGGCGTCCTCGGCCATCTGGCGGTAGGTGGTCCACTTGCCGCCGGCACAGGTCAGCAGGCCGGACTCGGACACGCTCACCAGGTGGCTGCGCACGAGGGACTCGGTATTCTTGGAGTTGGGGTCGCGGACGAGCGGACGGATGCCTGGGGGGTTAGAAGACAGGAAGACACGAGCAATGTCGAGATACAGGGCACATACCAGACCATGCTGCCGTCACGGCCTCGCGGGTGACCGGGGCATCAGCCACCAGGTACTTGCGCACCTCGTCGATGATAAAGTGAATGTCCTCCTCGGCGGCCACGGGGTCCTTCTCGGCGCGGCAGGGCGTGTCGGTCGTGCCGGCAATCATCTTGCCCTGCCACGGCAAAAAGTAGATGACCCGGCCGTCAGACGTGTTGGCATCGAGCAGGCCCATGTTGTTGGGGCTCAGCGAGCCGGGCAGCGAGAGGTGGACGCCGGAGCTGGGGCAGACAATGTCGGCCTTGGTGAGGTCGTCCATCTTCTCGACCGCGTCGGCAAAGGCGCCGGTGGCGTTGATGACGCCCTTGGCGTAGATGGTGTGCTCCTCGGCACTGCTGCCGGCCAGAGCATCGCGCACGCGCACGCCGGTGACCTTGCCGGCCTCCTTCTCGAGCCGGGTGACCTCGACGTAGTTGGCCACGGTGGCGCCGTAGAGGGCGGCCGTCAGGGCGATGGACACGTTCATGCGCGAGTCGTTCTGCTGGCCGTCGTAAAAGACGAGCCCGCCAAAGAGGCCGTCCTTGCGCAGCAGCGGGAAAGCCTCGCAGGCCTTCTTGCGGCTGAGGATGTAGGAGCTCTCGAGACCCTCGCTGCCGGCGAGCACGTCGTAGGCCTTGCAGCCGGCCCAGAAGTAGGGTGCCCGCCACCAGGAGTAGAGCGGGATCAGGATGGGGACCGAGCCGGAGAGATGGGGGGCCGAGTTGAGAAAGTTTTTGCGTTCGTGCAGGGCCTCGCAGACGAGCTCGAACTGGGCGTAGTCGAGGTTCCAAAAGGCCTTTTCGAGGTAGCGCACGCCGCCGTGGACGAGCTTGGTGCTCTTGCTGCTGGTGCCCGACGCAAAGTCGCCGCGCTCGACCAGGGCCACCTTGAGCCCGCGCGTGGCCGCGTCGAGGGCAATGCCTGTGCCCGTGGCCCCGCCACCGATCACGACGAGGTCGTACACCGGCCGGTCGGCGCTGCCCTGGTTGGCCTTGAGCGCCTCCAGCTGGCGGGCGCGCGACGGGATGGCGGGAAAGGCCTTGGGGGCCACGATCTCGCCGTCAGCATTGCGCGGCAGCTCGGCGCGAGGCCATTTGGGCGTCGACGAGCGCGTGAGGACATAGGTCCCCACGGCCAGCGTGCCGGCCGAGGCTGAGACGGCGGCGATCCGGGCAATGCGCCGCGAGGACAGCCGGAGGGACGACGACATGGTGAAGAGCTGCTCTGGTGGACAGACTCGAGAGACTCGAGAAAAGGCCGGAAACTCAATCGGCGGGGGAGGGCCACGTTAAAAGCCAAAAGCCAAAAGCCAAAAGCCGGGGAATGAGTAATGCGCCTGTGTCCATTCCGGGATCTGCTGGTTGCAGCCGCCTCCGACTTCCATTCGCGTCCGCTTGCTGCTGCTTGCTGCTGGTTCTGGCTCCTGCAACCTGCACCAGCACCAGCAAAGCCCCGGGAAAGGCGGCTTCCCAGCGGATCGCCTCTCTGGCATTCCCGTGCCGAGCAGAACCTGCACGCAGTGGCGAGCCCATGCCGCAGCCAGGACGGATCGTCGGTCGTCCCCAGCAGACCCCGTGTGCGCGTAGCTTCGTGAAGCTGGGGACGCGTGGGGACGAGACGCCAGACTGGAGCCATCCCCACCGATGGGCCTGCAGCTCGGCCGACGCGACCGAGCAGGATGACAGATGGCCGTCTCGGCCCAGAGACACCGAAGCCCAGGAGCGTGCCGGCGTTCGGGGCCCTTCGGCCGAGCGGTAGGGGGCTGGGTGGCGAAAAGGAGGGCCTGATGGCGAGGCGAAATGGCAAAAAGGGTGAGAAAAAGGACGGAACGCGAGAGGGCGAGAAAAATGGGCTGGCAAAGCGGCTAAAGACCCCATCAGACAGGCCACTTTCGTACGACGGGCCCGCTCTGTCAGCCACTAGTCAGCCTGGGCTCTGCTGGCCTGGGAGGAAGGAACATGTGAGCACACGGCTGCCGGCCATTGGCGCCGCCGCCGAGGAAGGAGACATTTCTGCTGGACAGCCGTTTTGCGTCTGGAAGCATCAGACTCGCGGCGGATGTCACCCCTTGCGTGAGATTGGGACGTTTTGGACATCTTTTGTCATATTCGTACAGACATAAAAGCTAGATAGACAACAGTAGAACAAGGCTATAAACTGGGCGACTGAGGCCCGTCACCATTTGTGACACTCCACGACACCGACCACGATCTTTTGACCAGCCGCGATCCCGATCCCATCCCATCCCGATCCATCCCGATCCATCCATCTACGAGGTCCAGCCCCGGCTCATCTCGACGGCCTTTTGCCAGCGCGCAAAGCGCTGGTCGCGCGTGGCCGCGTCCGTGTGGGCGTGGAACTTGGTGCTGCCCTGGGTGTTGACGCGCGCGAGGCTGTCGAAGCTCTTCCACACGCCCGTGGCAAAGCCGGCCGCGATGGCCGCGCCCAGGGCGGTGGTCTCGCGCATGGCCGGCCGGTGCACCGGGATGCCCGAGATGTCGGCCTGGGTCTGCATGGTCAGGTCCGAGTTGCACATGCCGCCGTCGACGGCGAGCTCGCGCAGCGTGTGGCCGCTGTCCTTTTCCATCGCGTCCAGGATCGCCTTGGTCTGGAAGCAGGTGGCCTCGAGCGTGGCCCGGGCCACGTGGCCGCGCTGCGTGTAGGCCGTGATGCCAAAGATGGTGCCCTGGGCATCGTCGATCCAGTAGGGCGCAAAGAGGCCGCTGAAGGCGGTCACAAACGTGCAGCCGCCGTTGTCCTCGACCGTCTCGGCCAGCGCGCTGATCTCCTTGCTCGACTGGATGAAGCCAAAGTTGTCGGCCAGGAACTTGATGCTGCTGCCGGCCACCGCGATGCTGCCCTCGAGCGCGTACATGGGCTGCATGCCCGAGTCGGCGCCGCTAAAGTCAAAGGCCACCGTGGTCATCAGCCCGTGCGTCGACACGACCGGCTTGGCCCCGATGTTGTAGAGCAGGAAGCAGCCGGTGCCGTACGTGTTCTTGGCCATGCCGGGGTAGAAGCCCTTTTGGCCGACCAGCGCGGCCGACTGGTCGCCCAGGCAGCCCGTGATGGTCGTGCCGGCCAGCACGGTGTCGGCCAGCCGGCCGTACGCGCTCGGGTCGGCCGAGTGCACGATCCGCGGCAGGTGCAGCTTGGCCGGGTCGATGCGGAAAAAGTCAAACAGCCGCGGGTCGTACTGGAGCGTCTCCAGGTTCATAAACATGGTGCGCGACGCGTTGCTCGGATCCGTCACCCGCACGTCCGCCTTGGCCCCCCCGTTCAGCCGGTACACCAGCCAGCTGTCGACGGTGCCGAAGCACAGCGTGCCCGCGTCGTAGGCCGCCTTGACCGCCGGCACGTGCTCCAGCAGCCACAGCAGCTTGCTCACCGACGGGTACGTCGACAGCGGGATGCCGCAGATCGGCTGCACCTCGCTCGCCCCCAGCCGCGCCTTGATCTCGCGCACCAGCGCCTGGCTGCGCGTGTCCGTCCACACGATCGCGTTGTGCAGCGGCTCGCCCGTCACCCGGTCCCACACCACCGTCGTCTCGCGCTGGTTGGTGATGCCAATCGTCGTGATGGCCGACCGGTGGTGGCCTTGCTTCTCAAACGACTCCACCGCCCCGTCAATACAGGTCAGCACCGACTCGACAATCTCGAGCGGGTCGTGCTCGTGCCATCTGTCCTGTCAGCCGTCGTTCTCTGCCTGTTTGGCTGTCGGACATGACTTACCCCGGGTGCGGGTAGTGCTGTGTGAACTCGAGCTGGTGCGACGCCACCGGCTCGCCCTGCTCGTTGAAGATGAGGAAGCGCGAGCTGGTCGTGCCCTGGTCGATGGCGCCGACAAACACGGGAGCTGCTGCGAGACTGCCCATTGTGGAGAGTGTGGGAGAGAGAGGAAGAGTGAGGAAGAGTGAATTTGTGGATGTGTGAGTAAAAGTGTAGATGAGAGTATTAGACGTAAAGTAGAAGCGTGGAAAAGCGTGAAAAAACCGTCGACAAAAGGTGGAAAGGACAACAAGGCGGGCAGACACTGGGAAAGAGGAAAGGATGCGGAAGGGGATGAGGACAGACGACAGACACTCCTCACTAGCTCGCGAAGCTCTCGTTATATGAACCAACGACCGCTCGCTCACGCTGCTCCCCGCGCTGACCTGCCATCTCCACCTGGGGTCGGCCGTGGGGACGGCTCTGGCGGGGATTCCCTCCATCCAATCGTCCGCCTGCTCACCTGCTCATGTGCTCGGCAGGAATCGCTGCTACTGCACGGCCAAGAGCCTCGGCTGCACCGCCCGAGCGACCTGCTCGGGTCTCCCTGCCGCTTCTGGCGGTCATCTGCCCGCCTGCGCTGGTCGGGCCCTCGCTCTTTCGCCACCGAGCTTGCAGCGACAGGGGCCTCCTCGCCGCCAGGAGCCTCAGCCGGCGGTACGGACTGCCACCGTCGTGGCCCGTCGTAGCATTGGCGCCTCTGCCAAGCTGCACCCCCCATTATTTCCCTTTTCCATCCCCGCACCGTCCCCGTGGGTTAGCACTAAGCCGCTCTGGCTGGCGCTGGGCCACCTGGAATCTGCCCTAGCCAGCCTAGCCGGCTTAGTCGGCTCCCCCGTGGCCTGGGTTGGCCGGCTTTGTTCTCGAAAAAGAAAAAAGGAAAAAAAAAACAAAGAAAAAGGACTGCGTCAGATCTCGTTCCTCTCCGAGCGCGCCGGCGCGAAAAGTACACACGACGTGCGGCGCCAAGGATCCGGCTGGTCTCGTGGCTTCGAATGCATGCCTGCACCGAGTCGCTGCACGGATTTCGGACCACTGCACGATCCCTTGTCTCTCTGGCATTCCTGCACTTTCCTGCACTTTCCTGCACCTTGCCCCTCAACTCAATGGATGGTCAATTGGCCCGCCGCATTGATACACACCCCCCCTCATCCCCCTTCTTTTTCCCGGCCCACGCACTTCGGTCTCCACGCACCGGAACCCGACGCCGCTGTCGTCCTTCCGTCGGATGGCCTCATGTCATTGATTGCCTTCCTGCTCCTCCGTGGCGAGGCCCAATTCCGGCTGGCGTACTTCGTAGCTCCTGGTTGCTAGATATGTGTATCCGCGGCTACCTTTGGTTCCTTCGAGCCGGTTCCCCCGATTAGGAAGCCAGTAGCCTGTCATGAGACCGGAAACGCCCCTCTCTCACTCACCCCCCCCCCCCCCCCCC
>LDEF01000026.1:255521-287051 GCA_001455505.1 Leptographium lundbergii
CCCCCCAGACTATGCTCGGTGTTCCCACTGCGAGGGCGAAAGCAGTCTCGCTCTCTCTCTCCAGGTTTTCCGTCTCCCGTTTCCCGTTTCCCCAGACAAGTCAGACAGTCCAGACTCCTTCTCGTGAGGACCCTCTCCGTCCTCCATGCACAGTCCCATACAGTCTGGGGAACTCGCGTTTGGATCAGACTACATAAGATCGTCTGACTGCCCCGAAGCTCTGTAATCAACATCTGTCAACTTTGTTCGACCCAACTTTGTTCCTCCCCACACCCCCCCTTTTTTTTCTTTCTTCGCCCCTTCCCCTTTTTGCTCTCTTCTCTGCTACCTTCTCGCGGCTACGATTTCGGAAACAAGCACAATGTCTTCGTCTGACGGTACTGGTGTCCACAAGGACTTGGATCATGCTCGGGACATCCGTGTGGAGGGACAGATCACCATGCATGCCACCACCGACGAGCAGGATGAACCGAAGGAGGACCTGGCATGGAGCCGCATCCGCTACGCGCTGCGGGAGCCGTTTGCCGAGTTCTTTGGCACCTTTATCATCCTGATGTTCGGCGACGGGTCTGTGGCACAGGTCGTCCTCAGTGACGGCGCGAAGGGTGGTTACCAGAGCATTACTTGGGGATGGGGGTAAGTCTTTTGCTGTTTTTTGTTTTTTTTGTGGCGTCCTGCATTGTTTACTCCGTACCTGCGTTTCTTTCTGGGCCCCGCTGACATCCCAGCCTCGGCGTCATGCTAGGTGTCTACACGGGCGGCATCTCCGGGGCGCACCTCAACCCGGCGGTGACGTTTGCCAACTGCGTGTTCCGCAAGTTCCCATGGCGCAAGCTTCCCGGCTACGTGCTGGCGCAGCTGCTGGGCGCGATGACGGCCTCGGCCATTGTGTACGGCAACTACCGGTCGGCCATTGACGTGTACGAGGGCGGCAAGGGCATCCGCACGGTCGGCCTGAGCACGTCGACGGCTGGCATCTTCTGCACGTATCCGGCCGACTTTATGACCAAGACGGGCATGTTCTTCTCCGAGGTCATTGCCAGCAGCCTGCTCATGTTCCTCATCTTTGCCATTGGCGACAACAACAATATTGGTGCCGGCAACCTCGCGCCGCTGTGTCTCTTCTTCATCATCTTTGGTATCGGTGCCTGCTTCGGCTGGGAGACGGGCTATGCCATCAACCTGGCCCGTGACTTTGGCCCGCGTCTGGTCTCGTACATGATCGGGTACGGCCACGAGGTCTGGTCCTTTGGCGGCTACTACTTTTGGGTGAGTTTGGGGAAGAAAAAGGAAGGAGCAGGAACAAAAGAGGAAGAAAAAACAAAAAAAACAAAACAAAAGCTAACAGTCCAGATTCCTATGGTTGCTCCCTTCATCGGCACGACTCTGGGCGGTTTCCTCTACGATGTGTTCCTGTACACGGGCGAGAGCCCGATCAACACGCCGTGGATGGGCCTGAAGCGCTTCCTTAAGCCGACCCGGGCCGTGTGGTCCAACACGGCCGTCGACAAGGTCTGAGGGCGGTCAGGCAAATAAGGATGGAAAGGGCCGAAAAGAAAACTGGGCCAACAGCCAACGGGAGGAGACGCAGCGACGACGCTTGGATGGCACTGTTTCAATACACTAGCATGGCGACGGAAGCATTGATTTAATCGGCTGAAGACGGCAATGTGCCAGCATTGTCGTTGCCGGCTCTATTTTCAAATATAGGAATCACCACAAGAGTTGTGTTCCGTACTCGGACTCCGTAACCGTATTCGCATTAGCGCTTAGTCAGCACTTACCTCGTACCGGGCCCCGTCTTTGCATCTGTTAGTCGCGGAACCCTTGCAGATCTCATGAGTGCTCGCATTCTGCAGTCCAACTGGGCGCGTGCCGTGTTGGACGGTGTGTGGCATTACTCAGTACCTGTGCATCAGTCAGACGGTGATCAGGTGTATCAGCTATTTGCCATGACGAGGCGGCAACGGTGAGCTCGGCACGACAAAGTACGCTGGCGCAGCCCCGTGATGAAGCTTCCTTGCGACCGAGCTAGGAGGATTCTAGAGCCGAGCTGTGTTTTCGTGTCCATTCCGCCACTCGTACGTTCTCCACCGTCTGTCCCCGGAGCAGATAATTCAAAAGATTTTTTACCCGCAAGGCGGAGACAGGACGGTGCTAAGAAGCGCTAGCGCGCAGGGCGATGCATTCTGTAGATTTGGGCAATTACAGGCGGAGAGGGGTTCTCCATCCGTGCCCCAGGGGCCAAACCGCCTGACGTCCGGAGAACCCCGGATCCGATTAGGTGCCAGAGCTGTGCCCCGCGAAAGGGCTTCTGGCACGACTACAATACCGTCTTCCCCCCTCTTTGGCCACGCACCTCGGGATGACGGGAGCGAGCAGAGGCTATCTGGCGCGCCTCTCTTCTGTCCTGTGCACCCAGAAGCGACGCTGTGTGGAGAGCATGCGTGGGTCTGCGTGAGCAGGAGGAGGAGTTTCAGCTCCAGAGCAGCACAGCCAACAGGAACAGCACCACAACCATGTCCAGCGTGGACGCGCCCGCGCCGTCGGTGAGCGACAGCGGGGGGGCCTCGAGCGACGATGACGGGGCGGCCACGATGAGCGTGGCGTCGACGGCCGGCCGCGACGGCAAGCGGAAGCGGCACTCGCTGCACAAGACGTCGTGCGAGCTGTGCAAGCTGCGCAAGGTCAAGTGCGACCGCGCCGAGCCGGCCTGCGGCTGGTGTGCCAAGAACAAGCGCGAGTGCGTGTACCGCGAGCGGGCGCGGCCGGGCAGCCGGACGTACGGCTCCGACCTGGAGGCCAAGGTGAACCGCCTGGACGCGATGCTGCGGCTGCTGGGACGCCGGGTGGAGGACCACATCACGGCGCACGGCCAGGGGGGTCCGGGGGGTCCGGGGGGTCCGGTCGGTCCGGTCGGCAGCGACATGTCGACGCCGGCCAGCATGGCCTCGAGCAGCCAGTCGTCGATGCTGGACCTCTTTTCCGTCGACCTTGGCATCTCGCCGTACAGCCGCGGTGGTGTTGGGGGACAGCAGCGCCTGCAGCAGCCGAGCCCGTCGCCGTCGAGCAGCCAGATGCAGCAGGGCCGGCCCTCGCCCCTGTCCCAGTCCCAGTCCCAGTCGCTCACCCCGGTGCCCCGGCTGTCGGCCCGGCCGCCGCCTCCGCCGCCGCCACCGCCGCCACGACCCCCCCCTCCGCCTCGTCCGGGCTGCGGCCCGCCACCACCACCACCACCACCCCCCCAGCAGGCCCAGCAGCCGGTCGGCGATGCGGCCCTCGTGTCGGACCCCGACCTGCCCGAGCCCGAGATCGTCTACACGCTCGTGGACCTCTACTTTAAGCACGTCAACACGTGGTGTCCGATCCTCGACCGCAAGGCCACCTTTGCCGCCTTCTTCGGCTCGACCATGCTGACCGAGGCCAAGCGCACGCTGCTGCACGCCGTCATCGCCACGACGCTGCGCTTCTACCGCGACCCGCGCATGCCGGCCGGCCGCAAGGCCCAGTTCTACCGCACGTCCAAGCAGCGGGTCGAGCACTACGCCCTCGAGCACGTCAACCTCGAGGCCCTCGAGGCCCTCGTCATCCTCGCGCTCGACGTGCTCGGCACCTCCAACGGGCCGCTCGGCTGGAATCTGCTGGCCATGATCGTCCGCTCCGTCATCCAGCTCGACCTCTGCACCGAGAGCAGCGTCTTTCTGGCCGCTGCCTCCACCCCGCGCACCGGCTCCATTCGCCGCGTCGTCCTGCCCCAGCCGACCTCCTGGATCGAGGACGAGAGCCGCCGCCGGCTCTGCTGGATGGTCTACGTGCTCGACCGCTACGCCACCATCGCCACCTCGTTCGACTTCATGCTCGACGACCGCTGCCTCCACCTGGCCCTGCCCTGCCGCTACGACCTCTTCTCCAACAACGTCCCGGTCCAGACCCGCTCGCTCAGCTGGGCCGACGCCCAGGGCGGCTCGCCCGCCAGCAGCACCGGCAGCAGCGTCGGCAGCAGTGCCGGCAGCAACTACTACGGCGGCCCCGCCTCTGCCTCGGCTTCCCTGTCCGTCTCGGCTGCCAACATCAACACCTCTGCCTCCTCTGCCTTTTACCTCTCCCCCTCTGCCTCTACCCCGTCCGTCTTCCCGGCTGCTCCTCCGGTCAACAACCCCCAGAACCTGGGCAGCTTCTCGTACCACTGCGAGGTCCTCCGCATCCTCTCGCGCGTCCACAACTTCCTCAAGGCCCCCCTCGATGTCACCTCCCCCCGTGCCGTCCAGGCCTGGCGTCTCACCTTTCGCGCCCTCGACGGCGAGCTCAACTCCTGGCTCCATGCCCTTCCCGGCGAGTACGGCTCCATCTCCCAGCTCTGCCACAGCGATCCCGCCTCGCGCGTCGCCAACTGGATCATGCTGCACGCCGCCTTCGTCACTGCCGTCCTCCGCCTCCACACCAGCGCCGCCTATCCCACTCCGGCTGCTCGTCCTGCCCCCCTCAGCCCCTTTTCTCTCTTTGCACCCAGCCACATCGCCGCCCAGCGCTGTCTCGGCGCCGTCCGCAGCCTCCGCGACATCGCCGCCGACGTCCTCGACACCAACGGCCTCGACCTCCTCGGCCCCCCCTTTGCCTTTGCCCTCTGGGTCAGCGCCCGCGTCCTCATCGTCCATGCGGCCGTCTACGATCCCTCCGTCGTCGACGGCGTCATGGACTTTCTCATCGACACCCTCCGCCAGATGGGCACCTACTGGGAGGTCGCTGCCACCTATGCCCGCATCCTCAGTGACATTGTCGCTGAGGGCCGCCGTGGCGACCCGTCCTTTGCTGAGATGCGAAGGTGAGAAGAACCACAGAATTTCACGCTTACTAAGCATCACGTGACAACTACTGACATGTCCAGATGTGCCTGCGATGTTGTTGATCTCGCCAACCGACAGCGCCACTCCTCGCTCGAGCCCACCACCACGCGGCCTACCACGTCTCGCGAGCTCGACTACGTTGACGTCTTTGACTTCTTCAACTATCCCAAGGTCGCCGTCCCCGTCTCCGTCGCCCCCTCCCCGCTGCCCTACGCTGCCACTCCCGACAGAGGAGTCCCCGACTTTACTTTTGAGACCCAGCGCCACGACGTCGACTGGCTGAGTTTTCAGCCGCCGCATGACTGATTACTTTTACCTTTTCCTCCGCTTTTGCTTTGCTCTTGCATATACCGGCTGTCTTTGTTGTCTTGAAAATGTGTGCATGGGTCATACCCATTTCGGCACGGAAGCTTATTTACCGTTATTATCACGATTCCAATTGCTCGATATCGCTCGGCCAGCCGCCTGAGCGTACCTGTAACATACTACATATCCTAACGGTCTTTTCAATAATGATTTGTATTGCAACGTCAACCTAAGAGACCCAAACTGCTGTGAAAAGAGCCTATCTCGCTTTCCTGGCGGCCACCTCCCGTCCAAGTACACTGCTGTCCCAGTACGTTTTGGCTTCCCAAATTTGCTTGCCATCCGTGCCCTGCCCTTCCACTTCGCTCTTGCCGACGAGAAACATCAATAGACGTGGGACTTTGAAGGGCGGCCTAGCCAGTGCCTCATCTTTCAGAGTGAATGTGGTGGTTGTCTCGAGTATAACCCACTGCCTTTCGCCATCCGCTGACGGGATAAGTCGTGTCGTGTGGATGTCATGATGGACATTGCTAAAAGCTCCAAAGAGCGACTTCATCCAGGTCCAAATGGCTTCCCCGCCCTGGTAGAGAACACCATCGGCGTTGTGAAACCGACAGCTGGAAGAGTACCAGTTCTGCGACGGCTCAGAAAGGTCTGTCGAGTCCACCTTGGCCGTGTATTTCTCAATGAACGTCAGGGCTGGGACGGACCGTGTGGATGCGTCCCACGGCCCTTCGTGAGTGATTGCGGTTGCTGACTCCATTGGTGGGATCGCCTTTGTTAAAGAGACGAAAGGAGGGTCGCATTACAGGTTTATATTTGCACCAACTTCCGAGCTGCCTCGGATTTCAGCCAGCCGAAGGGGCTGGATTAGGTATCATGATTACACGACAGCGTGCTGGCTACCGGTCCGGATCAGTAATCCAAATCAGAGGCTCGTCGGCTGCAGCTGATTACTCATCCTTCTTTCTCTGGTAAGAGATGCACGTCGGCACTCTGGCCTTCTCAGGTGCTTCTGGAAGCTGCCAAAGTATTTAAGAGTCTTCTGGTCCCTCCCTCGGTATCGAAATGTAAATTGTTTTCCCCCTTCAACTCGCCTCTCCATCAATCATGAGCTATCCCGATATCTTCTACGAGCCTGCAAAGGGACAGTCGTCAGGACTCGCCCACGACCCTTTCAAGAGCTTCGTGATTCCACGGCCAATCGGCTGGATCAGCACCACCAGCCGAGACGGCCAAGACAACCTGGCACCATTCAGCCAGTTCACCAACGTGTCGTTCGACCCCCCGACCATTCTGTAAGTCGTGCAAGACAGACGCAGTCTCGCAAAACGCTGACGTCACTCAGATTCGTAGGCCACCAGTCCCTCTACAAGAAGCGATCAAAGGACACGGTCGTGAACTGTGCCGAGACCAATGAGTTTGTGTGGAATATGGCCAGGTCCGTTTCTGCTTTCCTCACCATCGTGCGGAGCCTAACAGACCACAGTTATGACCTGCGAGAGGCCGTGAACGCATCCTCGCTAGAGTCGTGGGGCGACGAGTTTGTGGAGAACAGTATCAAAAAGGCTCCGTCGCGCCTCGTCCGTCCTCCACGCGTGGCCGACTCGCCCGTCTCCTTCGAGTGCCGCGTTCACAGCATTGTGCGCATCGCCAACGAAGCCCACGGAAAGAAGACGCTCGGCCCGCACTTGGTTGGCAACTCTGATATCGTCATTGGACGCGTTCTCGGTGTCCACATCAAGGGAGAGTATCTCACGGGAGATGGGGTATGTTTTCCCCTGCTCTCTGAACCGGGTTTCACGCTAACAAAATGCAGCTGTTCGATGTGCTGAAGGCTTCACCCATTGCTCGCAATGGATACCACCAGTATACCAATATTAGCCAAGTATGGGATATGAAGGGGCCAATCATGCCAGACGACACGGTCTCTGGAGGAATTCTGGGAGGAGATATGACTTACGATGTTGAAGAAGAAAAGCCAGGTGATGAGAAATAGATACAATTCTGCCAGAGCGTGGCATATAAAGCCTCTTGATCGAATAATATGTGTCTTTGTTTGAAAACATTACGATTTCTCCTATCTGTAAAAAGAACAAACTGCTCACATCTCCTCCCAGGTTACATCCATACTGCATTAAGGAAAAGACCAAGTCTCGGACGTACAGGCTTGGGCGCGCTCTGTGTCATGTCTAGGGTGAAGGTTGTGTATTGTTTAATGTCACTGTATGTAGAATCTGAGCGAGAGCGAATCTTTACCTTGGATATGTAAAATCGAGGTGCTAGAACTGCCAACAGAGAGTCATAACTATAGCCTAGATTGCAGCACGGATGAAAGATCATAGCACTCGGACTATATATATAGGAGCAGGGGGCCTCCAGGGTGGGTAATAGAATATGGCGGAAGATAGTTAGCCGTTGGACAGACGCACACAGACGACTGAGACAGGGTTTTAGAAAGTTGGAGTTCCTAGCTTCTAGAATCGTACTGTAGGTCGCTGGGGTAGAGAAGGACATGACACCTTTTAAGATTGCAATTTACAGGATTTCGATTTTGTGCTGAGGTTGCGCCAACGGCGTCGGTGGCATCCCGATGCTGTAAGTGCCCGCCTTCGAACTCTTGGCCTTTAGAACTAGGTGATAACTTTAGAAGGACACACCCAGATTCAGCTAAGAGCAATACGTGCACTAGAGAAAATGATTCCAACTTTCAACCATTCTGTGCGTCCTTCCTAGAAGACGGAGATATTGATGGCGTTCATAAACGGATAAAACCAGAAAGTTAGAGTACTAAGCTATTACATGGACATCATGAACGTTTTGGTGGAACTTCCCGTTTTGTTGTTTTTACCGTATATTTAGATACATTTTCTTACCCTCACATCTTACTATTATTGACTAGCAGTCTGTTTATCGGTAAGACGTTTCCTATGATGAAGTATTACTAGGCATAAAGCGCGCGTCTTTCTTACCGATGTTCAACGACATTTTGTTTTCTATATTCTTAGGCTCACACATTATCTTACCTATTATGGTAAGCCTCATCTTACCACTCCGCCTCAACTTGAAGAATCATCTCGTCATACTCCTTAGTAAGGGCGAGCCACCCCATGTTGCTAACTAGCAAGCCCTGAAGATCAACACTGCGCCACGCATATAGCGTTCATAGGCAGGCTGCTTTGGGATCCCAATCTCGACCACAACGCCATCATCGCGGACGTATACTCTAGGCGTAGCCGCTTGTTCTTTTGGAAGCTTTTGTAAATAATGCCAGTGAGTCAGATTTTATTAAAGTAATAGACGCAAGCCTTCAGCTAAGGTGCGCGGATATTCCTTGACTCGATGCGCGAACAATTGATTTTTGGCTAAAGACGTCGACGAAGAGCAGCCAAACTGCCTACGAGCTATATTGGCATGTTTTCTTGAAACCCATCAAATAATTTCGTATTTCTATTAGCGGACGAGTGATCGAAAGGCCGATCTTTGCCTTGATATTTTGTCGTAAAGGGAAGGTCGGACTCAATGCATATAAGAATGACTGTAAATTATATGCGCGATTAGGGCGGACTATGTAAATATTACGTCTATGAGGCTGGAATGTAAATTAAAGTTCCGTATTTGGCAGTGCAATCCGTACGGAGTACAAGTAACCTGGCATACTCTACAACAGTCAGTAAACCAAAGCCAGCCACGAACGCGACCAAGGTTCCGACCCAGCAATGATTGTGGTAATTTGGCCTGTCCAAGGATCCAAACAAATCACCCGATGCACGCCCCTGGGGTAGACTCTGATTGTTCTTCGAGATAATAGAGCACGCAAGTCGCTGTACGGCGTACTCGACACTGTGGCACCAAACCCAGGACTACTCCACCGTCCTGCTTATCAACGAGACCAAGGTCTGCATCCTTGGCTCAGCCACACGGACGCCCCACGTTAAGATTGCCATGTCAGCCTTCTTCGACATACAGACCTAGGTCCAGTTTAAGTTCATTGGCGGGCTGTCCGGTACGGCCAAGTCCACGCGTACGTAGCCATACTGTTAATCGAGGTGGAGCATCGCGATGTCGATACACTCTCTGCCAAGCTGGCCGTACAAAACCCTCGGGCCTGATTTGAAAGCGATGTGGCAACCTCTGGCTCGTGGAAGCCCACTTGCGAGTCTTCTACTACGTTACAGAGGAACTGAACGGTCCTGACTTTGTGATCGACACGTACAGCCGCATTTACGGACAACCGAGAGCCGTCCTACTGATCAGGCAGATGCTAAAGACTTTACCGAGAAATGTAATAGACTTCTAAAGCTTTGTTAGCATTGAGTCTATGATGAGAGAGGTAGGGATATGCTTACTAAGCGCATAAGTGTCTCCGATTCCGTGTTCCCAATTCGCCAGTTTGCGGTTGCAGCCGTGCCGATGGAACCCAGATTGCCAACAACCTGATCTATCGATACCGGTTCAATGGTCCTCGAGGACACGTCATATTTTTATTCTCATCTTAGGTTACACTTAGATACGAACCACCGATATGCCATGATTGGCATTGATGCTGATTGTTTTTTTCTCTATTGTAGAATACAGACGGGGCGGCAATCGTCTCTAGCAGTTGCTGCACACTTGATTATAGCTTATCAGACCTTCAGATGTTTGCATAAAAACCACTAAAAAGGATATCGCTCTGCCGCCCATTTCTTGCGTCGTATACCCCGTACCTCTGTTTCATCCGTCGAAGACGCTAGCACCGAATTTGGTAACGGGGTCTCGCGGACGTATGCATGATAACAAGAAGAAAAGGGAAGGTTGAAGCCGATAAAAATACGAGGTCTTATATACGAGGATTGCTACCGTATTGTGGCAGAGCACTAGCGGTGGCGAAAGTGATGTTGTATTTGTGTAGCTGTAATCCGTAGCATATCTGTGGCTGCATAATAAGCTGCGGCTAAGATGCCGAAGAGGAAGGTGCCATGCAATGTAGATGACAAATACACAACGTGGCTATTAAGCTACGTCGTGTACAAAGCACAGACACTAAGTTTAGCAGTTGACAGGTCTAAGAGTTGGTACGGAGTAGTCGCTAAAATTAACAAACCGGTTGTTTATGTTTGTTACAAACATCGGCAGGTAGGAATACAAAAAGAAGAACAGACGGAGATAGGCGGAGTCAGTCCATAAGTCGGGAAAATCCCCGTCCTTGATCGGACACCTCGGCGGCTTTCTAGAATTAAAGGCATAATGAGTGGGAAAGTAGGAGGAGAATATAAAGTCTGGGGATGTTCATGCGACGTACGAGTACATGACTGCATATCCCAGCGCGTCATAGCCTAGGCACTGCTTATCACTGGCTTACCAAGAAAACAGACAAGAGATTAACCGGCACACGGCGCGTTGTTTTCGGGTCGTATAATCCCACCTTGCCTAGAACAAGGATGCGTCTGGCTGCAAGAACGGCGGCCAGCAGCCAAAGTCCGAGGGCCGGGGCTGGCATCCGACTCCATCTGATGTTGCTCTACTCGGCCCTGCTGTGCATGATAATCTCTCGTGCTGTATCAGGCAGTGTGCCTGCGTTAGCGTGTGGATGACAGGCGGCACAGCATTCCGCGATAGGAACAGACCCGTCCCCACCAGGTCCTGGAATCAAGACTGGATCAGGCAGTTCTTGCAACGGCCTGCACAATGCAGCGGCAAGGATGGCCGCTTGAAACGCCGGGTCTTGTAATCTGTTTGCAAAATGCAGCTCACCGCTCCGCGCAGCCTGGCAATGCCCTCATTCAGCAAGGTCTCCACCTGTGCTGCGACTGCTGGAATGTAGGGAGCGAGAGTCTGCAGCAGGCTAAGAGACGAGCTACCACTTGCCAAGACCGGCGATGTTGCCTGTCGGCGACGGCGGCCGAGACGGACGACGACGAGACGACGAGGCGTATAAGAAGGGAGCAGACGATGTCCAGCAGCCTGTCTGGTCTCAGGTCCCTCTTCCGCACCCCTCTGCACGGCCGCTCCTCATCCTCTCTTCCTCACAATGCGGTCCTCTTCGATCGTGCGGGCAGCTCTCCTGCCGGTGGCAGCGCTCCAGCAGGGCGCTGCGGCCTACCGGTGGTTCAACTGGAACTACGACATCACGTCCAACACGACGGCCCTGGTGCTGCCGTCCAGCGAGGCGGAGCTGTCGGCGTTTCTGGCGGCCGAGCACCCCAAGGGCTCGTTTGTCAAGGTGGTCGGCACGGGCTACGGGCTGTCAAACCTGACGACGCCGGTGGACGCGGGCACGACGCCGCTCCAGTCGTACGTGCTCAGCCTGACGAACCTGCGGGGGATCCGGTACGCGGCGGACAACAAGACAGTGACGTTTGGGGCGGGCTGGGACCTGGTGGACCTGGTGCCGGAGCTGCTGGAGCACGGGCTTCAGCTGAAGCAGCTGGGCAGCCAGCGGGCGGAGAACTACGTCGGGGCCATCACGTCGGGCACGCACGGCACGGGCGTGACGCTGCCCAACATGGCGGCGACGACGGTGGGCTTCCGGCTGGTGGACGCGACGGGCTGTGTGCACGTGATCAACAACAGCATCGACCCCGACGGCGTGCGGGCGCTGCAGATCTCGCTGGGGGCGCTGGGGATCATCACGGAGGTGACGGTCGAGGTGCAGCCGGTCCGCTACCTCAAGCGGTCGGTGCGCACGCTGGCGACGACGAGCAACCTGACGGAGCAGTTCGCCCTCATCCGGCAGTACTCCCAGCTGGACCGGGTCAAGCTCGAGGGCCCGACGTACAGCTGGAACGCCACCAGCCGCGACTGGGACCTCGACCCGACCCTGGGCATGCTCGTCTGGGAGGAGACGGACGTGACGGGCGTGCGCAACTGCTCCGACTTTTGCGCCAACGGCTGCGGCAACTGCGCCGGCACCGTCTGCTACGACCTCGAGCCCTATGCCGTGGCCGTCGCGCCGGCCGGCGTCTGTGACCGCGGCTTCATCCACCAGTTCGAGCACCACTTCCCGCTCGAGCACCTCGAGGAGGCCGGCATCGCCTACACCGAGCTCCAGCGCTCCCAGACCGCCGGCCTCGCCCACCTGCCCAACAAGCAGCTCGTCTTCAACATCCGCTTCATCCGCGGCGACAGCGCCTTCATGTCGCCCGCCAACACAGACAACCTGCCGGCGAACGCTAGCGGCATCTTTGTCACCTTTGAGATGTCCTACGTGCCCGCCTACAACGACTTTGCCACCCTGCAGACCTACACCGATAACCTCGCCGCCTTCATCCCTGCTTTCGGCCACAAGTTCAACGTCCGCCCGCACTGGAACAAGTTTTCCGGCTTCGATCTCTCCTATGCCGAGGAGGTTTACCCCCATGTCAACACCTGGTTGCGTTATGCCAAGACCTTTGACCCGAAGTGCCAGTTCGCCAACCCCTACCTGGTCGGCCTCCTGAACATGACCCACTGCAACGGCATTGTCCCGACCACTGCTGCGCCCTACCTGCTGTAGAAGCTGCAGGTCAGTCATTGTACATGGTATAGACTCGGTAGAGAATAGAGAAACCCGGTGCTGGTGAAAATACGGGTTGCAAACCTGGACGACGTGACCTGGTGTAAGTCGACGGAAATTGTCCGCTGTTAGTGCCATCTGACAAGAATGTGGAGCATTGTCACCACCCAATGGACACTGAAAGAAAAGACGTAAAGGTCCACAGACATGTCCCCCACACTTTCTGCAACGGTCGTGCTTGGCATTGCAAAACTGAACGAGCCGGAGACCGGGATCGGCCTGAAGCCACGCTGAGATGATCAGAAAGGATTTCTCCGGCCAAGCGAGGTGTGAGCGAAACCCCTTCAATTTGCCATCGATCGACGCCAAGCAGAAGGATTACTAACCAGTCGTTTCATCATCACAGGCCACGACTATTGGACTCTTTGCTTTCTCACTCATCTCTCTCCCGTGGTGTTTACGACTAATAACGCGGATATTCCGGCCTAGTCATCAACCTTGTCGGCCATGGCTGGACAGAACTGTGACGAGATGAAGCCGGTGGGCCCGACCTGGTGAATGCGGAGGTGGGTTCAATGTGCTCTGAACGGCGATAGGACCGAGCTGTATGTTGGCCAATTGCTGGGATTTACTTCTGGCTTCTGTTTATGCTTTCTTGTCGTCCTTTGTCTTCATTCCAATCTTTTGTTTCGCTCTCTTTCCTCTTTCCTCTTTCTCTTTCTCTCCTTCATCTCTCCGTTCTCCTTTCTCTCTTCTTTTTACCCTTCACTCTCCTTATCTTCTCCTTTTTTTACCTGTACCTCCTAACTTGCCGGACCACTACTCCGTGTAGATAATACAACCCGGCAGCTTCGGCGCCAAGAGCCGCACGCGTGGCAACCAGCCGCATCCCAGCCCAGTCTCCACTCCCAGGGCCGATAACAAATCGTCCGATGCTGCCTTCCTCTCGAAGGCGTCTGTAAACGCTCTTACACTATCAAAGAGCCCTCGGCCGACACTTTTCCCGCAGACAGCCAAACTATAAGCGCAGCCCCTTTCCGTGCAACCTGTCGCTCTTATCATCTCTGTTATGTCTCTGCTCTTCCCGTCCGATCGGATAGCCGCAGCTATGGAGCTACAAATAATCCGTACATTGCACCTCTCTGACCTGACGATCCACTATTTTCTTTAAAGGGGCTCTGATTCTTCTCTCCATCTCCACCCGTCGGCCAACGCGACCAGCTGGACCGCCAGTACGACCTCTTGCGTGTGGCAGGTGCCGCCATCACCATAGGCAATGCCTGGGGCGTACTGGGCTTGTCCATCTCCATCTCCATCCGTCAGTCGTCGGATTCCTCTCTCTCTGGCCGTAGTTTCTCATCTAACCTCTCCACGCCCAGTCAATGGCCGGCCTCCTGGCATTATCTACGGCGTCGTTGTGGCCAAGTCTACTATGGCTTCATCGGGTTCAGCCTGGCCGGGCCGCAAAATGGTCACGTCCTCGGTGGCTCTTCGGACCTTGCCTCGTTGTCGCAGTCGACCGCCAACACGCTCATGCAGCTGTACGCCACGTACCACGGCGCCTACCGCCTTTACCATTGGCACGCCCGACCCCATCGGCCACATGGCCGAGGAGGTCAAGGAGCCACGCCGCAACCTGCCCAAGGCCACCGGCAGTGCTGCTGCCTCCTTTGACCTGCTCTTTATCGTCTTCCTCTCGCTCTTCTGCGGCGTCATCGGCACGGTCCTAGACAGCTCCCACACTTACTGGGCTCTCGCCCGCGATGATTTTGTGCCGCTGTCCCATCGAGTTGACCGTCTTCGTCGACCTCGTCGTCTCCGGCTTGGTGCCATCCCTATTGACAGCTCCGTCGGCTTCTCCAACCTCACCGGCTCCTTCATCCTCTTTAATGTCTTTTTCTGCTTCCGTGCGTCGTCCTGTCAATATGGTCTGTCTCGGTCGGTCCTGCTTGCCTGTTGTAGCTGCTGCCCTGCCCGTCGACACCTCGACCATGTACTACAACTGCGTCATTCATGCCGGTGTCGTCTTCTCGACTGCTGTCTGGTGGTTTGCCCACGCCGCATGCCACCATCCGGGGCCCGTCTGCAGCTTGATCTCACGCACGACACATGACAAGGTCTGAATTTGGAGGATACAGTGCTGAAATTGGAATCCGTTGGCAAATGTTACTTGCGGTGAATCAGTTCCACAGAAGAGCGATATCCTGTTGCCTACAACCCACTATCAAATTGCGGTGGTAGCTGGAATTGGGGTTGATGAGATATTTAAATCAGAATACGAGCCGAGGCGACCGCGGTGAAGCCAAACAAAAGGGGCAAACGCCTTCTCAGCAGGCTTCCAGCACTCGGTTAGGTCCACTAATTACAGTGCCTTCCCCGCCGAATGGAGCCCCGTAGGCTGGCTTAATGTCCGCCAAAAGACGCTAAGGGCCGGCCAGAAGCCCCTTATTTCGGCAGCGCCTTCTGAGAACCCCTAATCTGCTCCGTACAGCTCCTGGGAAGATTTGCCGATCCGCACCGTCAAGCCGGAAGCGAAGAAGAAAGCGGTCATGGAGGGTCCATCGCAGCCGAGCTGATTTTTCGTGTTGGGCATTTGCCAGGCCGGGCAAAGACGTATAAGACTGCTCTGCCTGTCTGTCTAGTCGTCACCCTTTTCACATTCTTCTCTTCTCCATCCACTTCCTCATCCTCCGTCTTTAACCTCCAACCCCACCGCTACCATGCAGTCCACGATCGTCTCTCTGATTGCCCTTTCGGCCGGCGTCCTGGCCATGCCCTCCGCCCCGGCCCCCAGCCACACCTTCACGTGCGCTGATTCCGCCGAAGGCTTTGCCTGGTCCATGACCAACTTCCAGTACAACGCCACCGAGGTCTCGTCCTCCCCCGCCCACCAGGTCGTCAACGGCCAGGTTGCTTTTAACCTCTCCAACCCCGCCCTGTTGTCTGTCCAGTCTACCTCTGGCTGCAGTGGCCGGTCCTACGAGTACCCCGACTACTTTTACGGCAACGTCGTCTACGACTGCGTCGATCCCGAGTCCGACACGAGCACCAAGACGACCTTTGCTTTTGATTCCGTCACCGGCCTCCTCAGCATCAACCAGTCCTGGACCTGCCCCAACGTCACCGAGACCATGTCCTTTGTTGCCACGGGCGCCGTCAACCTGACCCTGGCCACCGTTTCGAGCAGCTACAGCAACCCTCACTGGAGCCTGGGTGAGACCTTCCACAACAGCTCCAAATACAACACCGCCGTGAACGGACCCATCATGGCATTCCAGGTCGACCGTGTTGCCTAGGCGCTAAAAAGCACTTACTAGAAGACCATCCTGTAAATCGGATGGCTTAGCATTTAGACCGGAGCAGGCGCTGCATTTATTGGCAGATACTCCGTATATAGAATGGAATAGACTCGCTAAAACGAAACGGCTGTAGCCTTCCCTGCCAAACTCGATTTAAGCTTAAACTGTCCATGATTTGTGAGATGCTGGGACTATGTACGAGTAGTAGTAGTGTTTTGTGATAATATAATCCGTACTCGTATCTTACGTAGCCCAATAAGCATAGTATATCCGGGCATGCCGAAGTGAATGGATTTCCTACTAGAAATGGGTAGATCTAGGCGCCTGCGCCACACAATACATGTGACTTTCCGTTACACTGCATGAAAAGTGCTACGCAAGTAAATCAAAATCACGGGCAGAGACGTAGGTGGTAATCCACGTGAAATTAAAAGGAGGATGTGGTAGAGCCAGTACGACAAGTAAAAGCTGCTAAGATATCAACAGAAAGGAAATGGGACCTTATACTCTTAAAAGAGCAGTAGCCGTGTATATATACATGAAATTGGTACAAGTAACATGCATGAGACCAGCCGTCTAGCAAGACGAGACCGAGGTGTACTTGCAGTGGGCGCTGACGCCAGTTCTGAGCTCCTTGGGCTCGTGGCCGGGAGTGGTGCCCTCGTACTCGGTGCAGATCTGCTTGACCGACGTGGCGCAGGTGCCGGTGATGGTGGCAACGTCACCCTTGTTCGAGTTGATCCCGACGAGCTCCTTTCCGCTGTAGGCCTTGACGTTCTTGACCACGACGTTGCGCTGGCCCATGACCTTGCAGTTGCCGCACGAGCGGTAGAGCTTGCCAAAGTCGACGACGGTGAAGCCGTCGATGGTGACGGTGCCGAGACCGTTGTGCTGGATCACCTTATCGTCGGCGCCCGTGGCTCCGCCGCCGATGATGTTGGCATTTCCATCGCCCTTGATCGTGAGCGCGTCCTCGCAGACGGCCTTCCACCAGACGTTGCTGATCGTGCACGAGCCAAGACAGTGGACGCCCTCGATCTGGTCCGCCCCGATGATGACGTTCTTCAGCGTCGCGCCGTCCTCCAGGAGGAAGACCGCATCCGAGTTTCCGCCTTCGGCCTGTCCAGTGCAGCTGACGCCGCGGCCGTACGTCTTGAGACCGCCGTCAAACGTGCCCGAGATGGTCTTGGCCTTGGCAAAGGTCACAGAGCCCTTGGACGCGGGGATCGGGAAGTTGGCACGCTTGTCCAGGACGCCAACTGTGTTGGGAGTCACGCCGGTGGACGGAATGGCCAGGGCCGTGGCGACGAGGCCGGAGAGAGCAAAGGAGTACTTCATTTTCGGGCTGTTCGGATGGGTGACGGGAGTCGAAGCAGGAGCAGAAATGGCAGATGAGCGAATCAGACGAGCAGAGACGTGAACGAAGGTGGTGTTGCTGGAACGGAAGCGAATGTAAAGCGTGCAGGAGCTGGCCTGAAGAAAATCCTGTCAGTCCGAGAGGCGGACATCTCGCCTCTTTATACCGATGAAGCTGTTACACCAAACACGTTGATACGAGAACGGGCACGCTATGTACGGCTTCGCTTGCTTTCTGGTTTCATGGTGGCGATGTTGTGGACCTGCAGGCATGAATGCCTTGAGTGAGCTGTCCTCTGTCCCATTGCCTGTTCACAAGTCGAAATAACTGACCAGAACGTGCAGTATCCGCGGTTGGAGGTGTCTGGATTTCGCGCCGACCCTCTGCCAAGGCTGGCCAAGACTGGCCAAGACTGGCCAAGACCAGCCAAGCCTTTGGAGCCTTCGTATTAGTTCCACCCCGATTTCCTTAATTTGCGAACAGCGTGTATGCCAAGACTTCCACGCCTCGGGGACAGGAGACACACATAGTTCAACCGATATTCTTACAAATGCATACGACGTATGCCTTCTCTAGTATTAGGAATGAACGTCCCAATTGGGCCATGTTCGCTGCACAGACTGATAGTACGGCTTTACCGTGCTAAAGCCACAATCGAGTTTCAGACCTTTCATGGTCTGGACTCCCAGAAAGCATGCGTGAAATACAGTGTAGAACCTAGTGTTGTATAAATTTGTAATATTCAGATGTGTTTGTATTTAGAGTCAAACAACGTGGATGTAAGTGACGCTACACGTATTTACTCTGCGGGGTACCGTTCGGCTACTCCGGAGAAAATGAGAAAATAACCAAATGTGGGTTAGTCAATCTGAAGCCGAGTGCCGGATTCATCTGATGTATTGGAATGTTTACGTCAACAATGCAAACAAGGGAGCTAATGCATCGATGCCATAACAAGCACTAGACTAGGCACTAGATGCAGATGCCAAAGATATCGGATGCAGCACGTAGATTTGGCCATGGTTAAAATTGGTACGGGTAAGAATCGTGCAAGACGAGGGATTTCCCTATAAAAGCGGAATTCAACCTTTCCTGCCTTCACGACCTATCATAACCACCTCGTTGTCTAATTTCCGGATTGGTTTGATTTGAGTTGTCGCATGCCGCTTGGCAGAAAACCGTCGAGCTCAAGATCCACATGGATACAAACACAAAACTGTCCGGCTTACTCCGTAGTTATTTGCTTGGCGCTTTTGCGGCGTCAACAGAGCGTTGAGGTACTGTCTTCCGATGTGATACAACACCAAATTTTTTTGAGGAGATCACTTCTGAAACCTTGTCGCGCAGAATTAATTCTCCGTTGGCTAGGACTAAATACAGAGTCCTGCCTTATTCCTCCTATTCCTACTACAAGACAGCCTTCATTATATCTTCTGGATTCTCGAAGCATAATATTTGCTGAGTGCAGCGTCTCCCTTTTTTCTCTAATACGTTTCGCCTTTGCGAAAACTTTCTTTTCCTTCTATCATAATACGGAATACACGGGCAGCGACAAGGGTCACGCACCACAGCACGTTAACAGGAGGCAGCAGGTGCACGCTTGAAAAGCATTATTGCACCCAGGGACATAGGTCCACTCTGTGGATTCGGCGGTCTTCACAACCTTCCATGGCTTCACGGGTTTCAGTTCCGGACCTCACCTATAAAGGCTGCCACTTGGCACCGAAACAAAACCACAGGACCGACTACATAGTGCTACTGCATCGCCAATATAGCACGCCTTAGTAGCCCTAGGGAGATCGGGGCAGGGCTTTCAAGTTCTGTTCAGAGGCACTAGCTACAACCAACATCTTGATCACCATTATCGTTTACAATGGAATATTGCAGGCATCTTTTGACTACAAATTAGGGCTCATAATGAAAGCGGAAGTATTAAACTTGTTCTTTGTTCTTTGGTCACTGATTTCAAGGAAGAGAACTCATGTTTCTATTTAAAACGCAATACCAAGTCCAAAGGCTTGTTGCGTAGCTGCAAATGTCCTAAGTCGCGGCACCGCTTCACGTTACAGTGACATATAACAGACAACCAGCCAATCAAAATTCAGAGCGGAAAATTAACATCGTAGCTACTGCTGCCTATGCCGATATCACAAACGCTTTGTACTTTATTGTGATAACCTGAATGGTCCGAATGCCTCAAACGGAAGACACTCGCAACGCGGCAAATGCTTCGTATGGTTTCGTGACTTCTAGGCCGCATACTCTGAAAGCTCATTTAGCTCGTGCTAACTCTAGTTATTACGTGAATGTTTGCTTGCAGTAAAGACAATAGTTCCTAGCTCTTACCTACAATGTAAGCGTTCGGTGATGGCTAAGAAATGCAAGGGAAGCTCACCCTGTCGACAATAGGAAACCGTTCTGCTTTGCAAATAACCATATGCTCTCGTAATAGCTCTAATACTTTGTCACTGGATCCTGGCAGTTTGGGTAATATTCCAAGGGATGGTCAAAAAACAGATGTACATTATACAAACAGCAAAATGGGCTCTCTTTCTCTTGTCTGAAGCGTTTATCAGTGCTGAACATCTAAACTAGTGGCACGTGGTATAACAAACCAACCAAATGGCGTTTAGCTTAGATCGATTACGAATATAGGAGAGACATAATGCAACAGTAGCTGTCGCTTGCTGTAGAGTTTCTCTCGTGTTTACTCATACGGACAATCTTCACTAGATTAGAATATCATAGTCTGTGAGGATTATCACTCCATGACGCAGCACTAAGCTGCAAGACTCTTTTACGTCGTCTACTGATACCATCTGTCCTACGGCTGCTCCATGGCGCAAGACTTGAAGGAGTGCCCGTAAGACTGTGTCAAGGATATCTATCTCGCCTTTGTTGTGCCCCTGATCTTTTTGATTATTACACCATGAAAGTCGCATTCGATGAGACGATCGTGGATGTGCATCAATAACTATGGCTACGACATTGGGTCCTCGGTTGTTTCCGTTGGCAAGCCGGACGCAACATAGTGTTTTCGTTGATAAGATACAATATCTAGCCCATACTATCGAGGGTCTTCCCGTACACGATCTACTTGTTTTTCGACTTTATTCTCAAAACCGGTTCGTCTTTCTCCTGAGATGATTTTGTTCATTTCATGTCTGCCGAAGATCTTTCAAAGATAAGATGAAACTTCGTCTACTGGTCTAAAATTAGATTTCTGGAAACCACTTTTTCAAGGGAGTAACATCAGATGAAGGCGTGAATGAACAATTGGCGAAAAAGGGCAACGATTGGTATATTGGTTTGCATTGAAAGTTGGTAAGAACTCTCTCCAAGCATTTACTTCTACCACATACACTAAACGTCGGATGGAGATGGACCAGTTCCAAGGGTATTGAAGACATGTGTACTCCGTACTCTGTAAGGCTTTCAATGTCAATCTAAATCTTGGTGGTGTATGCTTGGGCACGACTACAAGCAATAGACCTATATGATTGAAGATACAAATTTGAGAAGGCCGCGAAATCAAACAACGGCCGAATTGAACATGTTATCCAAAACCGGACATACCGGTCGTGAATTTGAACTACCAACTGGAATGATAAAAACATTAATGGTACGTTCTTCTGTTGGTATCTCTTGCCCGTGCGACAATGCATACTACTCCGTACAAGGCTCCAAGCCCGTCATACTGTCACCAACACTCTGACACATTGTACGAATACTTATAGGTAGTAAGCAGTCTATTGGAACCGAACTACGGGTTGACGAAACTTTACTGTAAATGAGCCGTACGAAGGCGTTTTACTGTGCTATGTGGCATTTATTTTGTTTTGATACTCGCAACTAATAACCATGGACAGGACTAATACGGGCTGCACTACTGATTGTCCTGCTGCGCACCACTTGAGTACGCTTAGAGCAAACTGAGAATATCCGTCGACAAAACCGTCTTGTCGCCGTCCTGTGGGTACATCTTTCAAAGCTCGTAAAGCGAACTCGTACCCACGGTTCCGATCCGGCCATGAAAGCACACCATCAAGCACTGGGGCATTATCGTTCCAGTCAGCCACGAGTTTTGGTTCACTTCAAATATGAGATAAGATACCATTAGCAGAGATGCAGCGAGCCACTCTTGCTACGACAGCATATTTGTGGGCGAGTCCTTCTCTGTAGAGAGCTAGCCTCGAATTGTTGTGGGGTTTCGCTTCGGTATTTTAGGCCCATCCGGCCATCTGCCGCTCCAACCCCTGCTATGTAAGATGAGATAAGTATCTTGCCTTCGTAGCACACGGCACAACAAGCTTGGGGATAAAATCTCTTCAACCAAAATTACTATGGGTTCGGGCGGGCAAAAGACAGAGGGGCAAAATACTACTCCAGACAGGGCAAGCTCAGCCGACTTTGCTGGCCGAGAAATTATGCAAGCGTCTCGGAAGCTCGGTTATTTTCCGTTTCAGGACCGTTGAGCGAAAGGGAGGGAGGCAAGCGGGTCTTGCCGCCCCTCCAAAGACGATGCGATTCTTTGTAATCCGTACTCCGTATCTCATGAACATATGCAGCAAAGACTAGCCAAGAATAGCGGTTGATCGACGGTGCTAGAAATAGATGCGAATGAATAGGAGATTGATTAAGACAGCCGACATAGGCTTGACGGGCCAAAATGGACCCCAAGGCCGGTTGCAATGCCGTAAGAAAATTGATAAATTGCCGACCTATCATATGGAGCCTTTGCACGTCGTCCTCTCGGCGACCAGAGGCTTGACAACGGTGTGTCCGCAGCGTGGTGTCGGCTGTGGGCAGTGGACGGCGAGATGCTTGCGCGGCACTGGTTCTGTCCAGGTGGAGAAGGGAGGAGTACCTACAATTACGACGTACAAGGTACCTGGTACTCCGTAGGTATTTTGCTCGTCTGTTACGATGTGCCAAGCCCCCTAATGCGGGACGAGACGTAAGTGGGAGATCATAAAACGGCTTTTCACCGCTGGGCCAGTCCTACCGGCTGACATGCTGCTGACAGGCAGCAGTGACGGACAAGTCGCGTTGTCTGCTTCGAGTGAGGAAAATACTCGTACTACTCACTATGCGATGCGATGCCAAGAAGTACGACCAATCCTAGGCGTCATTAAATATGACTCAATAGTTCGCTAGGATTCTGCGTACAAAGACAGACCCAGGCAGTATGGAGTATTCACGGACGATGTCGCTAGCCTTGCCCGAGGATGTGCACTTATACTCTTACTCGTAGGAATTGTGAATGGTGGAAGGCGGAGTGCTAGTGGATATTTCCTGATCCATCAGTCCGTACGGAGTACGGAGTACTGTTTCGGAGTTTGAACCCTTTGGGGAGACTTTCGGGACGCATGCCATTTGCAGATTAGACTGCTGGCCAGCGATACAAGTTCACACATGCCTCAGTCGTACGATGGAGGCCGCTATGCTCCGTACACAGTACTCCGTAGACAAGGTTCTACTCGTAGGTTTGACAGACTGCAGAACCTAGTCTTTGATTGTCTAGCGTGTGGCATTTAAAGTTACAACGGCTGTCCGGGACCCGCGGATGAGTTTCCGCCCTGGATGGGGAAAGGATTCGCACAGACTGGCCGAACGAGCCCAGAGTACCATTTTTGTAGCGTGCAAACTGTGCCGTCATTTGGGGTCACGTGGCCAAAAGGGCCCCTGCTGGAGCCACGGGTAAACCACACGCAGAGGTACACTCCGTACGGAGAACGGAATGTACTCCGTATACCCGTATTTGGGGCATCTCGCTAAAGGGCCGCCGTGCAGGCCGATCCTTACAGGCCCTTGGCTAAGAGGACTACGATCTGCATCCTCCGTGCCATAAAGTCTTACGATGACGGCACTCGAACCCGATTGCGGTCGTTAGCACCGAGCGACGTCCAAGGGCGAGGCATTTACTAAAGTGTGTACGAGTACGACGTAAGGTTTTGCAACGAGACTAGTTGGTTGGGGCGATGACATTGGAAGGTCCCTGCAAGCCGCGTGGGTGCTTGTACTCGTATCTTACGTACGCGTACTGGATGACAGCTATGCAGGTTCTTACGGCAAGTACAAATTACTCCGTACGATTCAGACACACAGAGTAGTCAGAACACTAATTTCAGGGGCCGGGCTGCAACGTAACGGCAAGAATTGCTGCACCCTACCATGTATTCCGTACTCGTAACTCATCCTTACATACAACAGGCTGCACTGTTATGCAGGAAAGTGGAGTCCAATGGGCCCATCGACTCGCGAGTAACATGATGGCAACGGCTCCTATTTGTTTCAAGGACGAAAAAGAAAGCAGATAAGAAAAAACTCTGGAGAATCCACAAAACGCTTGGCAAACTGAAAGCACGACAGGCTCGGACTCGCGTCGAATCTCACCGGTCGGCCCGCCCTCCTCGGTCCTCTGGCGACAGAAGCAGGACGCACAGACGAGACATGACGACAGCCCCTTTCTACACAGCGGCAGGCGACTCTGCGAACTCGTTCCACAGCGGGTCCTCCAGCAGTCGTTCCATGGACGGGCCCATGGCTCCCACAAACATCTCGACTCCATCCTTGTGCGGATTGTCGGGAAGCCGGATATGGAACGAATGACACACGCCCGAGGCAGGGAACCGCACAGACTTTATACGGTTGCCCAGGGCTGGGCCCCATTCAATGTCGTAAAAGGGGAACTCGGCCCAGGACGACATGAGCATGTTGTGGCCGGGCATGTCGAGGAACATGGTGGGCGTGAGGCGGCTGACGTCGTCCAGCTGGCCGATCATGTGCGTGAGCGAGTCCATGTAGGGCGCCTCAGACTTGGCGACGGCCCGGCGGATGCAGATGGCGAGGTCGGCGATGCTAGCCTTGCGGACCGTCTTGAGGTCGAGGATGACGGGTGCGAAGCCGATGATGTTGCCGATGGTGTGCTTGTGGACCGAGACGCCAGCCCGCCGACGGCCATCGACGGCGATGCCGAGCACGCAGGGCTCCGCGTCGGCCGTGCTGTCGTCGCGGGCTCCAACCGGAAGCTGGGCGCGCAGGACGGAGCGCCACATGAGGGCCGTGAGCGCGTCGTTGGTCGACACGTGGGTCATGCCGTCGGCGACGTCGCGGAAGAGGTGGGCGTTGGCGGGCGCGGCCAGGGCCTTGAGGATCTTGATCTTCTGGGGCGAGAAGTAAAAGATGTGGCCGACGTGGCCGGCCTCGGCCAGCTTGGGCGGCACGGCCGTGGGGGTAAAGGGCAGCTCGGTGTACTCGGGATGGCTGGCCACACGGCCGAGACCAGGACCGACGAGGCCGGCTCTGGGCTGCAGCAGCTTCGCGCGGTCTTCCCACGGGATCTCGACCGGGTTGGTGATGGCGATGCCTTGGGCGCGGCGCACCTCCTCGCCCAGGATGTCGGTGAACTTGTAGGCGGTCGTGCCGTCGGCATAGGCGTGGAAGACGAGCTGGTTGAGGATCAGGCCGCCGCGGATAAAGTTGGCCTGCATCATCAGCACGTTGATGCGGTCGCCGGCCCGCGGCCACTCGCCTCCGGCACCGCGCAGACACGTCTCGGGCGTCAGGGCCGACGTGGGAAAGCCGCGGGCCTCCAGCTCGCCGTACGAGGCAAACGAGCCGCGCAGGTCCTTGACCACAAAGTCCTCAATCTCGTCGCCGTAGTGGCGCAGCTGCACCAGCCCGGCCTGGTCGCCCTCGAGCGGGATGGCCTCGCAGCCGGCTATTGGTGTCCGGTTCTTGAACGCGCGGAAGGCCGTCTTGAGCAGGCCCGAGAGCGCGTCCAGGTCGTAGTCGTCGGCCAGCTGGAAGATGAGCATGTCGCGCACCCAGCCCTTGGGCCCGACCTGCTCCATTGGCAGCAGAGGGGGGGCCAGGTCGACCGGCCGCGAGGGCGTGTTTGTAATGGCCATGGTGACCGCAAGAAAAGGGCAGGAGGAGAGCGAGGGCAGGCAGCAGTAGCCGTGCTGTTCGGGATGGGAAGATGGCAGATCGATCAACAGAGGCTGTGAAAATGCTCGAGTGTAATAAAGGAGGACTCCCTTCTCTTATTCCCGTTTCTTTTCTCTTCTCTGCAGAGTGGCCAGTTTCCGTGAGCAGAGTAGTACTGCTGCCGGGAAAAGTGGTGCTGGCCCGTCCTATTTATGTGTACAAAGTCTCAATCCTCCAACCCTGCATGAGTCGGTATCTGGGAGGGTCCTCGTTCATAAGGGGCCGTCTGCGGGCACGATCCAGGGCCAAATGGAGATTGCAATGGCAGGGAACGAGTTGCAAGCATTCTTTCCGAGTTAGTACCGAGGACGAGAAACGCGGGCATGTTCCTTTTAGCTCTCTGGTCACGGATCTGCCTCGGGCTGTTTTTGGTCCTGCCGTCTTATTTTTTCGCCCCTCTTCCTCTCGTGGACCGGCCGAGAATGCGATGGGGTACAGGGCGAATCTGAATTTCGGAACGTCCAAGTCTGCGTACTCCGTACTGTATTGCACATGCAGAGTCGCATAGCCAGAAGAGAGAGCAGCATACCAGAGTCACATACCCCGGCACCCGTCCCCCTTTCCGACCCAAAGGGCTGCCCCGGTCACGTCTTACGAGCGCCCTGCACGTTTGTCACTTAAGCAGCCGGATGTCCTGCCCTTCCGTCGCCGTGTCAGACGTCTGCCGTCGCTCTCTGTCTCTCCAGCTCATCACCCGTCATGACTGTCCAGCCGGCCATTCTCGAAATTTTTGGGCTGGCCCCTGATGGCCTCGACCTCTCCGCCTCGCTCGTTCGCCGCTACAACATTGTCACTCTGGTCATCTTTGCCTTGGCCGTCTGCATTGTCGCCCTGCGCGTCTACGTCCGCGTGTCGAGGTCCAACATGTGGTATGATGACTATGCCATCATTGCCAGCATAGTACGTTTCACGTCACCCGGACAGGCCGAAAAGGTCCGGACCACGTATGGCCGGCTGACCAGCTTCACTGCAGTGCTTGACCTCGTCCACCATTGTCACCAACGTTCTCGGTAAGTACGCAGCTTGTGTGCGTGCCCGTCTGACCGAAACTGACACGGCCAAACCAGCGGGAAAACACGGCGCCGGTGAACATGTCTGGGCAACCACAATCGAAAAGTTCATCATTCTTCTCAAGGTAGGGGACACTCCGTCCTCTTTCCCGAGCCCGCTAACGGGTCCTGCTCAGATTGTCTACTCGGAGCCGTATATATACGCCTTGTCCGTCACATCGGCCAAGATCAGTGTCCTTCTGCTCTACCGCCGCCTCTTCACGTCCAAGGCCGGCACGACGAACCAGTTCAGGTACATGTACTGGTTCGCCTCCTGTCTGACCGGCGTCTACCTCCCGATCCTGTGGATCACCATGGCCTGCGCCTGTCGTCCCGTCAGCTACTACTGGACCCGGTATACCGGCGGCAAAGGCACCTGCATCAATGTGGAGCTCTTCTTTCTCGTTCTCGGCATCGTGAACATGATCAACGACGTCATCATCCTTATCGTTCCCATCCCCAGTATCTGGGTCCTGCAGATGAACAACAAGACCAAAGCGTCCGTGATCGGCATCATGATGCTGGGCAGCCTGTACGTTTGCACGGGTCCACCTTCCTCTTCCCCTCTGACGGCACGTGTGTTTGGCTAACCTGTCCTTTGACGTTCAGCGTTTGTCTTGCCAGCATCTTCCGCATATACTATCTCAACGGCCTGGCCCACAACATCGATGCCACCTGGTGGATGGGACCTGGAATGGCCTGGTCCTGCATCGAACCTCTGGTGGCCATCATCTCGGCCTGCCTGCCAACACTGGCCCCGCTCTTCCGTCTGGGCCGTAACAAGGGTTCGTCCGGCAAGAACAGCGGCAGCGGAGGCAACGACCAGTCCAACCTGGGCAACTCGCAAAGCAGCCGCTACGTGCTTTCCAGCGCAAACCGGGCCAACGGAGGCCGTACGCGGATCAACGACGACGAGGTCGAGCTCACCTGCACAGCTAGCCGTGGAGACCACGTCACCCGGCTAGGGAGCAACGGAGGGAGTTCCGACGAGGAGATGGAGGACGGCGGCATCATAGTACAGACCCAAGTCTCTGTCGTTGCAACGCAAAAAGTTGAATTCTAGCGTATATAAATAAATTAAAAACGGTGTGCTGGTAGACAAAAATGTAGGCTTCCAAAAACGTGTTTCAAACTAGGCTGCTTGGGTCTTTAACCAATCAGAAGGTTAGCGTAACAAAGAACACAATAATTGCGTAATAGCTGCTCAGAGGACCGACCCATTCCCGAGGTTTAAACACCACTTCGGTGCAGAGAAACGAGACCCGCAACACATAGCAGAAACTGCCTCTCTCCACCTTTATCAGAACCGCCAAAAGAGGCCGCGTATCTATTTGCCGACCCGGGCCAGAAGCAGTCAAATCGTGGCGTGACGACCTTATATATGGATATTTGCCGCGTAGTCATTGAAACGTCCATCGGATGTAGATTATTCGGTAGCTGTACTTTGTTGCTTAAAATAGCATCTGCTTATCAGGACGTACACGAGGAAAGCTCAATGTGCCCTGACCTTCCTTGTTAGGCGGCATCTTCGTTCTTCCCCCAGTGCTTACTAAATCGGCATCCGACAGAACATTGACTCGGCAATGAAGTTTTAGACTAAAATTAACATTGGAACAAAAGCTAGTGCAAGGAAGCCCAGTAAGGTATTGACCCAGCTGTAGTTACCTGTTATACAAGAAAGGTCCAGCCAACGGCGGGAAGGTGCCGGCGAGACTCTGTAGGAGCTTATTCACACCGAGAGCCGAAACAGATCAGCGGAGCCAAACAGATCGACTAGGTACAGTGACGCAGGCATCTGTTAAGCGGTAAGAAGCTGATCTTGCTTCTCAGACGGACAAGATCGTAAAACTTACAAGAACGACATAAGCACCATATCCCGTAATACATGTGCCAATGATCACAATCCAATGCACTCTGCATTCGACCGTCCAGCTGTAGAACAAAAGGCCCAGGCTTACGAGTGGGCTTGAGTAGATCCTAAGGAGTAGGCGGTACTCGGGACGGGGCTGTTGTTCGCTCTCGATCCGCATACGCCAAGTCTGGCATCGAGCTCTCGAATAATTGAATGTTGCCATGGCTGCAACCAAAAGTTTGTCTTCAGGCTTGTGGTCTGTGGTGATCCGCAGGAAAAGAGACACAGACCGAGAAGGAGCCAGTGTGCCGTGGTCTCCGCAGAACGACTCGGAGTCGAGGCTTGTACCATAGTCCCCTTTGTAGACCGGCGCCTCCTTACACATGAATTTCGGTTGTGTTTGTGTTCGAGAGCTCTTCCTCTCTCTTCGCAAAGAAGATGGTCTTCTCAGCCATAGTGAGGGTTCAGAGGCGTAATGTGTGGTTGAGTTGGGGGATGTTTAAATACTGTAATTCAGACGAATGGGGAGAGGACATGGGATATGGAAGATGATGCATGTAAAGGGCGGCATAGAAAATGAGGAGTAAATTTAGCTAAGTAGCTTAAACTTCCAGCTCTCTACTTGTCTGGGTACAACGCCGGTCTACGAAAGAGAATGAACATATTTACACAATCGGTTCGCTTAGAGGGCTCGGTTGGTATGACGCATCGTCCAGTAGAATGAATTCTACCCACACCACCATTTACATGCTGTTAAATGCTCACAATCAATAACGCATTGCGCTTGTTTAGGAGGGTATTGGAGCGAGCTGATGGCCGTGACTTAGCCAACCACTAATCAAGATCCTAAAGTTCTAGGATGTGCTCCGTAGATGCTGTGAATCCATTTTGGGTGGCAATACTGTATACCGCTTATGATTACTCTGTAGAGCGCTTAGAAGGATCCGGGGACCCACCACAACCAAACCATTGGGTTACGGAATCTCCTTTCCAATCTGGACAGGCGCCAAGAACCCGGAGCCGGTGGTGGTCGCGGCCAAGGCCGTAGTGGCCCGTTTCGGCATTCCGCTGACGCTGATCCGAGAAGTCCTAAATCGAAGTGGTTCACCGAAAATTTGTTAGCCGTTAAAGCCGAAAGGTGTAAGGCAAAAGACAGTGGCTTCGATTCCTTAAGAAAGCGGACGTTTTTTAGCGTTAAAGGCAATTGTGTAGCAAACTTATCTGTAAAGGCTATCTTTCTTTTAGCCTTATCGCCTTGCCTTATTCTTATAACCTGGCGTCCTTACGTCCTTACCTCTTTCAGTCATGGTAAACGCATTTATTGTTACGGGTCGCCGCTGCTCTACCCAAGAGAGCGAATATTGGCCAAACCCCGACCTAATATATCGCTAAGACATTGCGAATGAAAAGAGCGGCAAAACTGGCGTTGCATCTGACAGCAAATGACAATCTCAAGCTTTGGAATCTGGCCTACATCTAAAGCTTTAACGCCAAAGTCGAAGGGTTGCGTACAGAGGAGTTGCTGAACAGCCTCTAGATGGCTTGCTAGTTGCATGGTGTATTAGAACCTGACCGATGGTGCCTATCGCTACGGGATACAACCTGCTGGATAACCATGGCGAATACTATTTGTATCTCACAGCTCACAGGTGTTTATTGGTTGATTGATTGATTTGTTCCAACATGGCCATTTAAGGGAGGATACTATAAGAATTAACACGCCTCCCTAGGGGCATGCGACCGATATCTCACAGGTGTGGATTTCCGAAGGTCACCTAACCTCCGCCCATCTAAATTCGCTAGACCAAGACTCAGCCCTGATCTGCACGCACACTGTGCGTAGGTTCGTCTTCAGTCAGCCTAATTTACGAACACCATCACTAGATCTATAAAAGGCCTTTCTGTCAAATGGCCTAGGTCAGAATGGGTGGGGTGTGCAAGATTGTGCCGTGTACGAGTAATAAGGATGTAAGATACATACGGAGTATATTGTGTGGCGTAGGGCGCTATTTAGTATGGGATTTTACGTACATCGGCATAGTTCAGACGTAAGATACCTAACCATAACAATACGCACACGCTTACTGAGCACCTATAATTTGACAATGGCCAACACAAGAATAGGCGATGAAAAATATACCGTTTTTATAACAAGTCATCGCGTTGTCTAAGACAAACATGCAAAGGTAAAATACAGAAGTCTAGCCACAAGAAACAAATCGCATATATGCAGAAATATACCATATATATCCACATCTTTACCCCTAGGAATTGCCCGTGCCCGGTATACTCTCAAATTTGTTGAACACCAAACGCGACCGCCGAGAAGAGCAATGCACCAACTGCGAGCCCCAGCGTGCTCCAGATCGCCTGTGGTCGTGTACTAACAGCCGCACTATTGCCAGTGCTGCTGCTGCTGCTCGTGGTTCCGGTCGCAGTGCCGGTCTTCGTGCTGGTCTTGTGGGCGGTGGCAGTGCCGGTACCGACGACAACCGAGGCGTCCGCTCCAGTAGGAAGAGCAGTGGTCCCCGTAGCCGTAGCATTGCTGCTGCCGGTGCAGAAGACGTCTGACCAGCCGGCGCCCTTGTCGTATAGACAGAGGATGAGGTCCTCGACGGTCTGGTTTTCGGCGAGGCAGTAAAGGCCGCAGTCGTCATAGTAGCTGACGACGGCGGCGCCATTGCAACAGGCAGACATGATCTCGGTGTGGTTACCGCCGGCGGGCATAGCGCAGCTGGCGTCGTGCGTGGGCGAGTTGTAGAGGCCCGCACAGACCGTCGTGGTGGCCGGAGCCGCAGAGGACACTGTGGACGACATAGTATTGGCTGAATGCGTGTTTCTGTTTCGAGTGACGGTCGGCCTATTGAAGGACACAAAGCAGGTCTCTCAGGTGTAAGATAGTTTCTGCCAGCTCTTTTGGTCGTGACAGGTGGGCGTGGATAATGCCTATTTATCTTATGCGTGTATTCCGCTACGATTGGGGGTTTCCTGCATACTTTAACAACTTGACCGGCTTCCTAAAACGGGGGTTCCTAGCTAACTAAGCGGTAAAACATTACCAACTAAGCGGTTTCCAAAGGTCTGCTTCAAGGTGCTTATTCTATTTTAGTATCTACTCCGTATTACCAAACAGATCTCCAAACAGGCGGATCATTGAAAACAGCTAACTCATCTTATTATTGTTTGGTTATTACGTACAGGCTTACGCAGCTTCGTTACGAAGTCGCGTTAATCCAAAAACCGACTTAGTAAGAAATCTGCCAGAAGGGCCGTTTCTTAAAATAGCGCCAGTCCTGCCTTATGGTTTGTCGAGCTCTAATACTCCGTACGGATGTGGCTTCTACTCAGTGCACC